>LR749864.1:413857-663598 GCA_902729485.2 Mus minutoides
TTGGGAGGAGAGGCCCCTTGGTCATACAGACTCTATATGCCCCAGAACAGGGGAATGCCAGGGCCATTACGTGGGAGGGGGTGGGTAGGGGAGCAGGGCGGGGACGCGGGAGGGTAAGGGAAAATTTCTGGATAACATGTGAAATGTAAATGAAGAAAATATCTAATAAAGAGAGGAAAGAAAAAAAAAAAAAAAAAGAAAGCTATTTTGATTTCTTCTCCTACTTGCATCCTCCTTATCTCATTCACTGGATTTACATAAGTTGAACAATACCCTCATCTCTGAGATAAAGTTGATTTCATGATGGTGGTCCTTTCTTTTATATATATATATATATATATATATATATATATATATATATATATATATATATATATATATCCTTGATTTTGTTTGCAAGTATTTTATTTGAAAAGTTTTGTGTCTGTGATCATCAGAAAGTCTTTTTTCTTTCTTTGTTGTAACTTGGTCTGGTTTTGTTATTAGAATTTGAATATAAGAATTTGAAAATGTTCATTCCTTTTAGATTTTATGGAATAATTTGAGTAGTATTGGTATTAGTTCTTCTTTGAAGGTCTGGTAGAATTCTGTGTTCATTCCACCTGGCCCTGAGACTTTTTTTTAATTGAGTGATCTCAATAGTTATTATGACTCTATTTAAGCTATTTATTTCATCTTGATTTAATTTTGATTGTTCCTAGATTGCTAGAAGCTCATCCATTTCATTAACATAGCGGAGTATAGATTTTAAAAGAATATTCTTTTGATTATCTGAATTTCTTCAGATTATGATATAATATTTCCATTTTTGTCTTTGATTTAATTGATGTGTGTCTTCTTTCTTTTACTTAACTTTGCTAAAAAAAATGTGTCCATATTCATAATCTTTTCCAAATAATCAACTGGTTTCATTGATTCTTTTTTTTTCTTCAAAGCCCTTTTATTTTTTTTCAACTTTTATTAGATATTTTCTTCATTTACATTTCAAGTGTTATCCAGAAAGTTCCCTATACCCTCCCCCCTCCCGGCCCTGCTCCCCTACCCATCCGCTCCCACTTCTTGGCCCTGGCATTCCCCTGTATTGGGGCATATAAAGTCTGCATGACCAAGGGGCCTCTCATTGATTCTTTATATTAATTTTATGTCTATCTCATTAATCTCAGCTTTGATTTATCTCTTCCTCTCTACATTTTGGGGGTGATGTTTATTGTTGCTTTTCCAAGGCCACTGAGTGAGTTACTAAATTATTAGTATTGAGTGGCTTGTGTTTTCTAATGTAAGCAATTAGTGATATAAGCTTTCCCCTGAAAAGTTGGTTGAGATGGTGCACACATTTAAACCTAGCAGAAACAGGAGTTCACTGAGTTTAGGCGAGCCTGCTCTACATAGTAACTTCTAAGCCAGCCACTGTTGCATATAAGGGTTTCTCACAAAAGCTTACTTTAAATAAATTTTCTTCTTAGGACTTTGTTCATTGTGTTCCATAGATTTTGATATGCTGTGATTCATTTTTATTCAATTCTATGAATTCTTAATTTATGTCTGTGTTTGACATTTGACACAATATTTATTCAGTAGTGTTGTGTTGATTTGCTTTTGTTAGCTTAAAACAAACTTAGTCACATGGAAAGAAGAAACCTCCATCAAGAAATTGCTTCCATATGGTATACATGTTGACATGTATGTAGGGCATTTTCTTTTTTTTTTTTCTCTTTATTAGATATTTTCTTCATTTACATTTCACATGTTATCCAGAAATTTTCCCTTACCCTCCCGCATCCCCGCCCTGCTCCACTACCCACCCCCTCCCACTTAATGGCCCTGGCATTCCCCGGTACTGGGGCATATAGAGTCTGTATGACCAAGGGGCCTCTCCTCCCAATGATGGCCAACTAGGCCATCTTCTTCCATATATGCAGCTAGAGACATGAGCGCAGGGGGAACTAGTTAGTTCATGTTATTCTTCCACCTAGAGGGTTGAAGACCCCTTCAGNGTAAATGTACCAAATTTTTTGTATCCATTCCTCTGTTGAGGGACATCTGGGTTCTTTCCAGCTTCTGGCTATTATGAATAAGGCTGCTATGAACATAGTGGAACATGTGTCCTTATAACCAGATGGAAACTCTTCTGGGTATATGCCAAGTAGAGGTATTGCTGGATCTTCCAGTAGTACTATGTCCAATTTTCTGAGGAGCTGCCAGACTGATTTCCAGAGTGGTTGAACAAGCTTGCAGTCCCACCAACAGTGGAGGAGTGTTCCCCTTTCTCCACATCCACAGTAGGGCATTTTCTTAATTAATGGTTGGTGTGGGAGGACCCACCTTACTATGGTAATGACACTCCTGGGCAAGTGGTCCTGACTTGCATAAAAAGCAAGCTAAGAAAATCATGGAAAACAAGTCAGTAATATTTCCTTCTTGGCTCCTGCCCTGACTTCCCTCAATGACATACTGTTAATCAAGATGTGTAATCCAAATAAACCCTTCCACCTTCTAATTGGTTTTAGTCAGAATTTTATCACAATAACAGGAAAAACCTAGGACAAGAATGTTGTTTTGTTTATACAAGTTTATGCACTATTTTTCCTATTGCTGTTCATATTCATCTTTATTATCTGATGGTCAGAAAGAATGTAGGATGTTGTCTCAATTTTCTTAAGTTTCTTGAGACTGGCTTTTTGTCTTAATGTACAGTCAATTTTGATAAATGTTTCATGGGCTGATGAAAATATGTATTCACAAGTGTATGGGTGGAATGTTCCATAGATATTTGTTAAGTCCGTTGGATTTATGATATTTAACTGCAGTGTTTTTCTATTACTTTCTGACTGGATGATATGTATGTTAGTGAGAGTAGGGTGTCAAAATTTCCCACTATCACCATTTTGGAGTCAATCTCTTGTTTTAGATTTAATAGTACTTCTTCTATTAAGCTGGAAACCTCAATGTTTGGTGTCTGAATGTTTGAGATTATAATACCCACTTGGGTTTTTTTTTTTCTTTAGTAAAGTAACTATCTCTATTGTGTTCTCAGTCGTTCAAGTTTGGAATCTATTTTATCAGATAGCAAAATATTTATGCTTGCAAGTTACTTAGTCCCATTGGCCTTTCCATCCTGTTGCTCTAAGGTAGTATTTATTGTTAATGATGAAGTGTATTTCTTAGAAGCAACAAAATAATGAATTTTGTTTTCTAATCCAATTAGTTTATTGAGAATGTTAGCTAATAAGAAGAGATTTTGTTGAACAACATTTATCAAATCCTATTATTTTGTTGTGGTGGTGGAATTATTTTACACCTACATTGATCAACTTTTCTGGAATTACTTATTTATTACCTTTGCCCATTTCAGTGTGTTTCATCTTTTCAACTTGAAGTATTCCTTCTAATAGCTCCTGTAGAACTGTCTTAATGGTCATAAATATCTTTAGCCTATTTTTATGATGCAAGATTTTCTTTTTTCTTTAATTATGAATGATAGTTTTGTGGAGTATAATAGTCTAGGTTGTTATCTGTGGTATGTCAGAGCTTGTAGAACATCTGTCCAGATCATTCTGTCTTTCAAAGTCTGTTGGGGAAAGTTGGGTGATATTCTTATAGGTTTGCCTTTAAAAGTGACATTGTCTTACTTTCTTATATCTTTTGATATTCTTTCTATGTTGTGTTCATATATGGTTTAATTATTATGTGATGTAAGTAGTTCTTTTTGGTTCTATTTGGTGTTCTTTATTCCTTTTATATGTCAATTAGGAATTTCATGCTTAGCTTTGGAAATTTTTCTTTTATGATTTTTATTAAAAATATTTTATCTGCCTTTGACCTGAATTTCTTATTTTTCTTCTATAATTATGTTTTTGGATTTTTGTCTTTTTTATAGTATTCCAAGGTTCCTGAAAGGTCTGTTGCTCTTGGGTTTCTTATTGTTGTTTTAAACATTTACTACTTTCATTGGCTGTGTGATCTAAGTTACCAACCTTCTTTTTAAGGACTAATAGTCTCTCTTCTACTTGATCCAATTTGTTTGGAAAGCTTTCTTATGAGATTTTGTTTAACTCCCTGAGGTTTTAGTTTCAATTGTTTTGGCTATTCTGAAGATATTTTTGTAGTTTCATATGAATTCTGAAAATATTTTTCAACTTCATTAAAGAATAGTGTTAAAATTTTGATGTGGATTGCATTGAATCAGTAGACTGCTTTGGGTATGATGGCCATCTTCACAACATAATCCTACCAACCAATGAATTTAGGTCTTTATATCTTCTGGTATCTTCTTCAATTTCATTTTTTAGTGTCTTAAATTTACTTTCTTGGTTAGATTATTCTGATACTTTTGAAACTATAATAAGTGAGATGACTTTTGTGCTTTCTTTCTTGGTATGCCTGTTGATGGCATTTAAGAAGGCTACTGGATTTCATGTGTTAATTGTTTTTTCTTACTTTTCTGAATGGTTTTATCAGCTGTAAGAGTTTGCTGATAGAGGCTTTGGGGTCTTTTGTGCATAGACTCAATCATCTGCAAATAAAGATACTTTAACTTTTCCTAAAAATAAAGCTTATAGCATTAACTATCTACATCAAAAAATTTCTTTAAACATCTCAGGTTAAAAACTTCATAATGAGCTGAACAAAGATGATTCTAATAGATACATTAACATGCATAAAGGAAAGCTCAGGGAGCCTCACCTTACACAAAGAACCACAGGCAAATAAGGAATTCTAAGAATGGGAGAAATGGTCTTCAGAGAAGAATATAGCAAATTGTCAGTCCTGGAAATACATGCATACAACTAAAATTATTCAGACAGAGCGCTGCATGCTGTCTTCTAGGGCACCGCAAACTGCCCTGAGCATTCTCCCATCCCCAGCAGTACCCATTATACCCTTGCCTTTCCACCCACCTTCAACAGATCTATGGATCCCAAACCATACAGACCTGCTGTTCCAGAACCATACATCCTAAGGATACACATTAGGACTATTGAGGATAAGCCCCCTCCCAATAACTACTACAACACGAATCCAGATGGCTAAAGACCCTTCAGAGAACACAATCAACAAAAAACAGGACAATATGACACCTTCAGAGCACAACTACTCTGTTACAGTAAGCCCAAGATATCATAACACAACTGAAGCACAAGGAAATAACCTTAAATCCAATCTTATAAAGGTGACAGAGGCATTTAAAGAGGAAATTAACAAATTCTTTAAAGAAATACATAAAAATACAAATGTATGTCTTTTAAAAATGAAACAAATAAATCTCTGAAGAAACACGAGAAACCACAATTAAATAGGTTAAGGAAATAAATAAAACTGTTAAGACTTGAAAAGGAAAATAGAAGTAATAAATAAAACTGAGAGAACCTTTCCCATAGAAAACCAAAAGAAGAGAACATGAACAAGAGATGCAAGCATCATCAACAAAATATAGAAGCTGGAAAAGAGAATGTCAGGCAAAGAAAATACAATAAAAGAAATTGATACATCAGTCAAGAAAATGTTAAATCTAAAACATCCAGGAATTCTGGGATACCATGAAAAGACCTAACTTAAGAACAATAGGAATAGAGGAAGGTAAAGAGTCCCAGCTACAAGGCCCAGAAAATATTTTCAACAACAGAAGAAAGGTTTCTTAACCTAAAGAAAGAGATGTCTATAAACATACAAGAAGCTTATAGAACACCAGTCAGAATGGACCAGAAAAGAAAATCTTTCCATGACACAATAATCAAAATATAAAATATACAGAAAAAAAAGAATATTAAAATCTTCAATGGAAAATGCCAGGTAACATACAAAGGCAGACCTATCAGAATTATGTCCAACTTCTTAACAGAGATTCTAAAAGCTAGTAGAGCCTGAACATATATCTTGCAAACTCTAAAACAGCACAGATGCCAACATAGACTACTATGCCCAGCAAAACTCAATCAAAATAGATGGAGAAAACAAGATATTTCAAGACAAATCCAATTTGAACTATCCACAAATTTAGCCCTACAGAAAATACTAGAAAAAAAGCTCCAACCCAAGGTAAACAATAACATCCAAAAAAATACAATAAATAAGTAACTCCATAACAAATGCACACACACGCACATGCGTGCACACACACACACACACATTAATACCATCAACATCAAAATATCAGGAATTAACAATCACTGGTCATTAATATCTCTCAACATCAATGAATCTTTTCCGCAAGAAAAAGACACAGGCTAACAGAATAATCCATCATTTTACTGGGTACAAGAAACACACCTCAGCAATAAAGATAGAAATTAACTCAGAGTAAAGAACTGGAAGAAAGACTTCCCAGCAAATGGACCCAAGAAGCAACCTGAAGAAGGCATTTTAATATCTAATAAAATAGAATTTGTATTTTATAGTTTTAGTCAGTATAGATAATATCTAATAAAGTAGAAATTTAATAATATAGAATTTCAACCAAAATTAGTCAAAATAGACAGGGAAAGACACTTCATGCTCAAAAAAGGAAAAATCCACCAAGATAATACCTCAATTTCAAATATCTATGCCCCCTACACACACACAGGGGTACCCACACTTGTAAAACAAAAAAAAATTGCTAAAGCTTAAATTACTCATTGAACACCACACACATACACACACACACACACACACACACACACATTAATAGTGGGAGACTTAAATTACTCATTGAACACCACATTCTCACTAATTGACAGGTCACTCAGACAGAAACTAAACAAAGAAATAATGAAACTAATAGACATTATGAATCAAATGAACCTAACAGACATCTATAAAATATTTCACCCAAACACAAAAGAATATACCTTCTTCTCAGCACCTAATGAATCCTTCTTCAAAATTGACTATATAGTCAGTCACAAAGCAAGCTTCAACAAATACAAGAAAATTTAAATAATGCCGTGTATCTTATCAGACCACCATGGATTAAAGTTGAACTTCAACTATAACAAAAACAGAAGAAAGCCTATACACTCATGGAAACTAAAAAAATCTGTACTCAAAGATCTCTGGGTCAGGTTAAAAACAAATAATGAAATTAAAAGACTTTCTAGAATTCAAAGAAAATGAAGGTACAACATATTTAATTCATGGGACATGATGTGGCAGTGTTAAAGGAAAGTTCACAGCACTAAGTGATTTCATACAGAAGGCTTTCATATCAGCAATTTAAAAGTGCACCTGAAAGCTCTAGGAAAAAAAAAAAAAGGAAGCAAGAAGACCAAAGAGGATTAGAAGGCAAGAAATAATCAAAATCAGGACTGAAAGGAATCACATAACAATAAAGAAAACAATACAAAGAATCAAAGAAACCAAGAGCTGATTCATTGAAAAGAATCAACAAGATAGAAAAACCCTTAGCCAAACTAACCAAAAGACAGAGAGACCATATAGAAATAAACAAAATCAGAAATGAAAAGTGAGTCAAAACAACAGACAGCCAGGCGAGGTGGCGCACGCCTTTAATCCCAGCACTCGGGAGGCAGAGGCAGGCGGATTTCTGAGTTCGAGGTCAGCCTGGTCCATAAAGTGAGTTCCAGGATAGCCAGGGCTACACAGAGAAACCCTGTCTCAAAAAACAAAACAAAACAAACAAACAAACAAACAAAGAAACCAGACAATGAGGAAATTCAAAGGATCATTAGGTCTTACTTCAAAACCCTGTAATCCACAAAATTGAAAAATCTTAAGTAAACAGACAATTTTCTAGACAAATACCACTTACGAAAATTAAACCAATACCAAGTAAACTATTTAAATAGCCCTATAGCCCCTAATGAAATAGAGGCAGTTATTAAAAGTCTCCCTCCCAAAAAAATGTGGGGGGCCTCAGAGTAAAACTGAGTTTGTGCAGATTTTTACCAAATTTCCAAAGAAACCTAATAACAATACTCCTCAAACTATTTTACAAATTAGAACATAAGGAACTCTGCCAAGCTCATTCTATGACACCACAGTAACCCTGATACCTAAACCAACACAAAGACTCCACAAAGAAAGAAAATTTCAAACCAATTTCTCTTAGGAACATTGATGCAAAAAAATATAATAAAATACTCACTAACTGAATCAAGGAACACATAAAAAAAAAAAAAAAACCAAAAACTCATCTACCATGGTCATCCCAGTAGGCTTCAGCCCAGGGATGGAAAGGATAGTTCAATATATGAAAACCAATCAACATAATCCACCATATAAGCAAACTGAAAGAAAAAAATCACATGATCATCTCATTAGATGCTTAAAAACAACCCTTTGACAAAATCCAACACCCCTTTTTGCTAAAAGTCTTGGAGAGATCAAGAATTCAAGACATATACATAACATACTAAAAGCCACATACAGCAAAACAATACCCAACATCAAACATACGGCCAATAAACTCCTTCAGCAACGTGGCTGGATATAAAATTAACTTTAAAAAGTAGTAGCCCTCCTTTATAGAAATAATAAATAGGCTGTAAAAAAAAAAATCAGGGAAAAAGCATCCTTCACAATAGCCACAAAAAATATAGACTATATTGATGTAACTTTAACCAAGCAAATGAAAGACCTATATGACAAGAACTTCAAGTCACTGAAAAAAGATATGAGAAGATGGAAAGATCTCTAATGCTTATGGATCCGTAGGATTAACATAATAAAATGGCCATCTCTCCGAGAGCAATCTACAGATTCAATGCAATTCCCATTAAATTCTAACATGATTCTTTACAGACATTGAGAGAGCAATTCCTAACTTCATACGGAAAAACAAATATCCAGAATAGCTACAATACTGAACAATAAAAGAACTGCCAGAAGCATCACCATCGCTGATGTCAAACTATACTATTACAGACCAATGGTAATAAAAACTGCACGGCATTGGTATTGAAATAAACAGATTGATCAATAGAATCAAATCAAAGATCCTGAAATAAACCCATACACCTATGGAGACTTGATTTTTGACAAAGAAGCCAAAATGATACAATGGAAAAAAGCAAGCATCTTCAAAAAATGGTGCTGGTCTAACTGGATGTCTGCATGTATAAGAATGCAAATAGATCCACATATAGTACCCTGCACAAAACTCAAGTCCAAGTTGATCAAAGACCTCAATGTAGAAACAGATACACTATATCTAATAGAATAGAAAGTGGAAAATAGTCTTGAACTCATTGGTACAGGAGACAGCTTCCTGAACAGAACACAAGTGGCTCAAGCACTAAGATTAACAATTTATAAATGGGACCTCATGAAACTGAAAAGCTTGTGCAAGGCAAAGTATACTGCCAAAGGGACAAAACAGCAGCCTACACATTGGGAAAGGATCTTTACCAACTTTCAACTGAGGACTAATATTAAAAAATCATAAAGAACTTAATAACTTAGACACCAACAACCAAAATAACCCAATTTAAAAAGATGGTGTACAGAGCTAAACAGAGAATTCTCAACAGAAAAATCTCAAATGTCCAAAAAGCACTTAAATGGTCAAAGTCTTTAGTCATCAGAGAAATGCAAATCAAAACAACACTGAGAATCCATCTTATACCCATCAGAATGGCTAAAATCAAAATCTCAAGAGATTGCACATGCTAGCAAGGAGGTAGAGCAAGGGGAGCAGTCCTCCATTGCTGCTGGGAGTGCAAACTTGTATAACCACTTTAGAAATCAATTTGGAAGTTTTCCAGAAAACTGGAAATAGTTCTACCTCAAGACCCAGATATACTACTCCTAGGCATATACCAAAAAGATGTTCTACCATCCCACAAAGACACTTGTTCAACTATGTTCATAGAAGCTTTATTTTTAATAGCCAGAAACCAGAAACAACCTAGATGTCCCTCAACTGAAGAATGAATAGAGAAAATGTGGTAAACCTACACAATGTAATACTACTCAGCTATTAAAAAGAAAAATATCACGAGTTTTGCAGGCAAATTGATGGAACTCGAGAATATCATCCTAAGTAAGGTGACCCATACCCAAAAGGACATGCACAGTATGCACTCACTTATAAGTGGATATTAGCCATAAAATACAGGATACCCATGGTACATTCCACAGACCCAAAGAATCTAAACAAGAAGGAAGGCCCAAGCATGGATGCTTGAATCTCACTTAAAAGGGGGGATAAAATAATTCCAAGAGGCAGAGGGAGGGAACTGGGTGGGAAAGGAGAAGAGGAGAGGAATGGGAGGTGTATAAGATCAGATGTGTGGAGAAACAAAGGAGATGGCCAGATGGCCGATTGAATGAATGGAAATCTGTAACTAGTGGGATGGAGAAGTAAGGGACATCTCATAGACCTGCCAGAGAGCTGGGATAGGGGAAGCACCCAAGAATCAATGGGGATGACAGCTGTGATGCACAGCACTGGGGAATATGGAACCTCAAGAACCCACCTCCTGTAGCCAGGCAGTAACCCCAGTAGAACAATAGTGATACCAGCACACTCACAAAACTTCCAACCCAAAATTTATTCTGTCTGGAAGGAATACAGGAACAGAAGATGGAGCAGTCTGATGGAATGACCAAGCAATAACTGGCCCAACTAGAGACCCATCCCATGGGCAAGCACCAATCCCTGACATTACTCATGATACTCTGTTATTCTTGAAGACAGGAATCTAGCATGCTCTCCTCTGAGAGGCTCTACCCAGCAGTTGACTCAGAGGGATGCAATGACCATAGCCAAATGGTGGATGGAGCACAGAGACTGTTATGGAAGAGTTGGGAGAAGGATTGAAAGCCCTAAAGAGGATAGGAACTCCACAGGAAGACCAACAGAGCCAACTAACCTGGACCCTTGGGGCTCTCAGAGACTGAACCACCAACCAAAGAGCATACACGGGCTGGACCTAGGCCTTCCCATACATATGTAGCAGATGTGCATCTTGGTCTTCATGTGGGTCCCAAATAACTGGAGCAGCGACTATCCCAAAAGCTGTTGCCTGTTTGTGGGATATGTTCTTCTACCTGGGCTGCCTTGTCTGGCCTCAGTGGGAGAGGATATACCCAGTCCCACAGAGACTTGATGAGCTAAAGTAGGAGTATATCCAGGGGGAGGACTCCATTCTCTCAAAGGAGGAGAGGGGTATAGGGGAAGGAATTGTGGGAGGAGGTGATGAAGACAGGGGGATTGATCAGGAAATAAAGGGAATAAATTTTTAAAAGGAAAAATAAAGATACTGGAATCAAAAAATTACTCATACTAAGGGTTTTTTATTTATGAATATATATAATTACATGAAATAGCTATAAATTTGAAGGTGAGCAAAGATGGATATATGAGAGGGGTTTTGGAGGAAAGAAAGGAAGGAATGATGTAATTACAATATAAACTGAAAAGTAAATAAAATAAATTTTGAAAAAGATCATAAACCATGATTTAGAAAAAAACAACAACATGATTTAATATTGCCCCAGAAATCCTTGTAAAAACATCCAAAAATAGTGGAAAGGACAAGATAATTGAAATCAAGACTGAGTGAAACAGAAACAAATGAAAATGGAGTTAAAGCATCTATTAGATGATGAGTTTATTCTATGAAAAGACTAACCATGTTGACAAAACTTTGTTTCAAATTAACTGAAAGAGAGAGAAGGTTTAAATGAAAAAATTAGAAATTAAACTCTAGCTGCATATGTAGCAGAAGATGGCCTAGTCGCCATCACTGGGAAGAGAGGCCCTTTGGTCTTGCAAACTTTATATGCCCCAGTACAGGGGAACGCCAGGGCCAAGAAGTAGGAGTGGGTAGGTAGGGGAGCAGGGCGGGGGGAGCGTATAGGGAACTTTCAGGATAACATTTAGCATTCAAAATGTAAATTAAGAAAATATCTAATAAAAAAGATAGACAGCACTCGGGAGGCAGAGGCAAGCGGATTTCTTAGTTCGAGGCCAGCCTGGTCTACAAAATGAGTTCCAGGACAGCCAGGACTATACAGAGAAACCCTGTCTTGAAAAACAAAAAAAAAAAAACAAAACAAAAAAAAAAAAGATAGAAATTGTAACAAATACTGAGGAAACTGAGAATCATAAGACCTATTTTAACTGTTCTTATCTCATAAAACCAGAAAATCTAAGAGAATGGATAAATTCCTAGGTATACACTACCTACCACAGTTAAACAAGATGAGGTAAATGATTTTTTTTAAAAACAAATAACGGAGCGGAAGGGGTCTTCAACCCTCTGGGTGGAAGAATAACATGAACTAACTAGTTACCCCTGCGCTCATGACTCTAGCTGCATATATGGAAGAGGATGGCCTAGTTAGCCATCGTTGGGAGGAGAGGCCCCTTGGTCATACAGACTCTATATGCCCCAGTACAGGGGAACGCCAGGGCCATTACGAGGGAGGGGGTGGGTAGGGGAGCAGGGCGGGGATGCGGGAGGGTAAGGGAAAATTTCTGGATAACATGTGAAATGTAAATGAAGAAAATATCTAATAAAGAGGGAAAAAAAAAAAAAAAAAAACAAATAACAACCAATCCAATAGAACCAGTATTTTAAAATACCACAACTGAGAGGGCATTGCAGAACACAGGTGATAGGAAGGAGGAAGGGCAAAGGATGCTGATAGGTGCAGGGCAGCAAAGACATTCATACTAAGGATATTTGGGAAAAAAAAACACATGCAAACTTACTACTTTATAAGCTTCCTCTATGCATTCACATTAAAACGGCTTATTTGGAATTAACCCACACAGGGATAAGGCTGTTCCCAAGAAACATAATGCCAGATAAAAAGTCCGATACCCGATGTGGAACACCTCCACTGGAGCTGTTGGTCAGAGGTATCCTAAAGAGCCCCCTGCCCTGAAGAATATCAGCTGTTTCCATTGTTCTTGGTTGACCACCAGAACTTTATAATAAGGCCCCATTGTTGAGGACAGTACATACCCTGGTCACAGGATATGGAGAAATTAAGTTGGTACTTATGAGGAAGCTTCCTCCCTGCTAGGTAGCTTCCATGGCACCAGAAAGTACTAGGTGAGCTTCTGGGAAGAAGAGTCCATCAACCATCTCATCTGGCTGTGAATCCCATGAGCTTCAATAACGAGCAGTGGTACTGGTTGCTACCCATGGGGTCAACAGTGGCACAAATGTTACATGCTGCACAAAGTGGACTCAGAGAGCTATTTAAACAAAGGAGAACAATAATTTGTCAGGAAGCAAGGAGATGATAGAGATCTGGCTAGGTGAAGAAGTATGTGTGTGCAAATATATAAAAATAAATTACATAAATTTCTCAAATAATTTTTAAAAGTATGTTGTTTTTATAAATCTCCTAAATTTCATAGCAGGTTTCAGTACACTAGACAATCCTTGATTAATTAGCAATGGGAGCTGATAAGTTTATAATTTCTTTCTTTTTTCCTGGTGGACAGTATTAGTGTCACATACAGCCCCAAAGGACATAGTGCCCAATTTCATAGAAAGAAGACAAACTTGGGACCCACGTAGATAATTCAGTAGGCAAAGTACTTATTGTATAAGTATGAGGACCTTTTAGATATATATCACCCCATAAGAGCCTAGAGTAGCTGTGAATATCAGTAACCCTAGTTTGGAGGAGCAGGCAGAAACAGGAGGATTTCTGGAGTTCCCTGACTAGACAGTTTAACTGAAATAGTGAGCTCCATGTTCAGAGAGACTCTGACTCAAAAATTATGGTGGAGAGGAGTAACAGGAGACACCTGGTATTGGCATCCACACTTGTATATACCAAAGTAAGCATCCACTTACACACATGAGAGTAAGGAGGACTTCAGGGGCACTAAGACATAAGCACCGATTTCTCTCTCCTTCTTCCCTTATTTCCTGTGGATGTCAGCCAAACCATGATCCCTGAGCAAAGGCAGGCAAACTGCTAGTGTAACTCCAATTGTTCAGCCTCTTGGAGCTCAACACAGGGATAGAGAGTAGTTGGGTGGACCTAGAGTATTACATGCTTATGACATTCTTGAGAATGACACTTTTTTTAAAAAGACAACCATCTACTTTGGCTCTGTGCACATGCCTCCTTACCCCTCCCCAGAAGCCAAAGTACCCAACTACTTCCAGGGTCCCTTTGGCAACTGATAATGACCCAATGCTTCTCTCATTGGAATTCTAATGCACCCAGGCACCCACTCTGCATCCTGGCTCTTACAGGGACTGCTGTGTGTTCTGCAATAACGCCTAAAGGCTGGGCCTCCATGTATCAATGACCTTCATTCAGCAAGCCCCCAAATGCAAGGGTTTCTTTTCGCTCAGAATTCAACAAAACAGTCTTTAGTGGTACAGAACTTTTGGTGGCAAGAGCTGGTCATGTTTTATCCATGGTTAGGAAGTAGAAGTCCACAATTCTAGATATTCAGCCAGTTGACTGTTTAATGCAGTCTACAGGCCAACCAAGAGGAATTGAACTATTCAATTTTAAGGTGGGTTTTCCCACCCCAATTTTTCTAATCAAGTTAAACCCTCATAAGCATGCCCAGATATTAACATCTAATCTAGATAAACACTGAGATTTGTCTTGGAGGTGATTCTAGATCCCATCAAGCTGATAATCAGCATTAACTATCACACTAGTCTTTAAATTTCTTAGTCCTTGTCAGTCTCTGTATGCACAAAGGTGATACTGTTTGTTTGTAAATCTTATTTTGGTGGAAGGGACTGGAATATGTATTGGTTAGTTTTTAATTGCTGTGATAAAACATCATGACTAAAGCAACTTACAGAAGAGTTTATTGGGACTTACAGTTCCAGAGGGTTAGAGTCCATGATGGTGTCTTGAAGATACGGTGGCAGGAATACAAGCTGAGAATTCACATGGTGATCCTAAAGCAGAGAGTGAACTCCCAATGGTGTGAGGCTTTGAAACTTCAAAGCCCTCAGTGACATACTTCTTTTAGCACAGCCACACCTTATGGAGTCACCAAAACAGTGCCACCAATTGCAACCAAGTTTTCAAATACTCAAGACTATGGAGGACATTTCATTAAAACTACCATAGAATTCAAAAGAAGAAAGCCTCTAGGCAGGCCACCCTTTATGCTGAAGAAGATGGTACAACTGCAACTCCTTATAGCCACTTAGGTTGGATTGGACCCTACAGTCTAGAGGTCAGAAAGAAATGTTTCCTCCAGAATATGAAGGGGGTGGTTATATTATCCAAAGATGGCATAACAATATTTGTCACACCAATGTTTTCCTAATATGTAGGTGACATAGGTACTTCAGTTGGGTCTATGTCATTTTCTTTGCTCCTAAAGATGCTTCTTGCTATGTCAGAAAAGTTGATGAAGCAATGAAGCTTTCGAGTAATGTTTGTACCTGGAGCACCCTTCTCTGGATATTCTCACTCACGGCCAGGCTGGCATGCTCTGAGAAGCCTCAGAGACATGAAGGGGTCACAAGTGTTGATTGATTTTGCACTGTTGTGACCAAAATACCTGAAAGAAACAAAGAAGTGATGGCTTCGTTGGGCTCATGATTTTAGGTTGCCTCAGTCCATCAGTGTCAGGAATGCAGAGAGAACAGTGAAAACATGTAATAGTGGCTGTTCAGATTGTGGTAGACCAGGAAACAGGAACCAGGTTTTAAACCTTCAAAAGCCTTCCCTAGTGACTAATTTCTTCCAGCTATTCTACCTCTCCTAAAGGCCCTGAAGTCCCCTGAAATAGAAAACGATAAAATATGAGCCTATGGGAAACATTTCATTATCAAACCATACCCCTAGATGACTGCTCTGGTCCCAGGTGAGCCCCACCTCAGCCATCCTGGCCCAGTGAGCAGACAATGCAGGAAGAAGCCATTCAGGACAAAGTTTTCCAGTTATATCATCCCTATCTTCCTAGCAGAAATTTGTCATCATAAAGAGCAAAGAGTCTGATGGGCCCTGTCTGATTCCTAATCCATGCATTCATAAGTATAATGAAGAAATTAATTATGCTACCATGTTTCTGGTGGTTCATTAAAAAGCAAGAGCAAATGGAACCAAGATTCTTTCTCTACTTCATGACAACTTAGATGCTTTAAAAAGACTCTCTTTGTTGTTTATTTGTTTGTTTTGTTTTGTTTTGTTTTCCTGAAATCTCTGGGTATTCATTTGTGGCCACGTGAATTTGGAGGATGAAGTGCCTGATTTGGGGTCACATCTTGCACTCAAGACATATGTTAGGGCTGCTGAGGATGAGCAGGTAACAGCACCGTTGTGATTTCCAGAGGAGACAGGAGCTCTTGGATACTTAGGAATGAAGAAGGATGAGAGTCCTATCTCTCACTCACATGGAACCATTGCTGTTTGGAAGATTCAAGCTGGCTATCCATAAAGCCTTCAAGAGTTTGTAGAAGCCTATCAGATTTTGGCAAACTATGTCAGCATCTGCTGAGAGAGCAAGTGAAGCCAGGAAGACATAGAGGAGCTGGGCCCTGACTCACACAGGCATATCTGGGATCTGTAGTGCTCCAAATCTACTTAGTGCAGGCTCTTTCTCAACTTCTACCACTAGAAATTCATTTGGAAATATAGGTAAATGCTCCAAATATATCCAAAAACAGTGAGTCTTATTTATATAGCCATGGCCACAAGAAACCTGACGATTGGCATGGCTTCATCTGTGGAATAATATTGGACTGGGATTCTTTCTACATGAGGGCACTCTTGTAGCTGTATAGTTAATACAGGATGCCATGATGCAACTTGGCATGTCCACAGAGCGTTATGCTTGGGCATAAACTTCTGTCCAAGATTTTCAAGCCTCACTACCCTAGCTCCAACCTCCAGGAGCAAATGTGTACAGAAATTCACTTGGACAGCACCTGTCCTCAACACAGGAGCCCCCAGAGACCACAATAATAGCATAGACACTGCCAGTGTTTGCTATCCTGATGGGTTCTCATGACCCAACTTGGCCTCTGGAGGAAACAGCTGGAGATGCAGGGTGGGGCATGAGTAGGCAAATGAGAATCTTTTCCTGAGAAAAGATTGAGCTGAGCACTGAGGACGCTTGAGTCGGTCCCCAGAGCCTTCAGGAGCAAGTTTATTGTTGTGCAGAGCTGCATGCTCTAATGCAGAGAGATGTTGCTTCTGCAAACAAAAGCTGGAAAATATCTCGGGGACTGAGAGTGGAGATGAAAGAAAAGACAAAGAAGCCCTGACAGCTATGGGCTGTAACCATCACTGTTCCTGCTAGCTGTCTACTTGTAGAGGCCACCTAGGTTTTGTCAGGCACCTGCTGCTCTATGGAGCTTGAGTGGGTTTCTGATTCGTGTGACTGTGACTCTTTCCCTAAGATGTCTATATATGAACACTCATAAACATTTATAGGCTGGGCTGCTGTGTCCTTTGAGAATGTGCCAACCTTATTTCACCATCAACAGGACTGTGGTAGAGAGGAGGAGCATCCATCTACTGAGAGGGTACAAGCCTGAAAGTTCAGCAATGACTACTTATGTAGATTATTTGGTTTTTACTTTGGTTTTGAAGGATTGGGATCAAACTCAGAGCCTTGCACAAACCAGGCATATGCTCTATCACTGAGCACTTTTTTTTATAACCCTACAACCTTCAGAGAAGAACTCCCACATTCAGATATTAGTAATCCTTTTTATGTCCCGCCCAGGGAGGTCACTTACACAGTGAAGCAGATTGCTCTGATACTGCCTACCCTGATTTTTTTTTCCGACATGGAAATTTCTTTGAGACATGGTTCACTATCTACCAGGCTACTCCATATGAAAGACAGGAAGAACATCCAGATACCCACAAGCAGGAAGTAGCAAGCTTAGCTGAGCACCCAAGGTGCACTTGAAATAGGTTTAGAATGATTGCAGCCAGGCAGCTCAAGGGGTGTTCTCAGCCAGAATTAGAGGAGTTAGAGACAGATATGTTGAATGTGGATGAGATATGATACCACTGACAACCTGACATGTGCCAGGCATTGTACTTGGGCTCTGTCATCCCCTTCAAGCCCTCCCAACACCCTTGTCAGCTAGGTAGTACAATAATATCAGCCTTACTACTTATCTAAAACGAGTGGTAGAAGGTGACATCTATTTGCTTCATGGCAGGCTGTCCTAGGGCAGAAACAACTGAAAATTCTTTCTCCCTACACAGATGAAGTCATACTTCCTGGATTGCATATGGAGAAAGCAAGTGAGTCCTTCTGCATTTGATGATGACCTCATGCAAGTGTCCCAGCTCTGAGGTTGCTCCTCTCTCACTCCCTCCTCCTCCTCCTCCTCCTCCTCATGGGCCACATTTAGGCAGAACCCACCCTACAACTGCCCTACATTCCTTCTTCAATGGTGTTCTTAGGTTTTCTCTTCTGGATTATGTAGCAGCTTGAATATGTCAACCACAAATGCTGAAAGGTTATAGAGGTTAAATTTCTTTATTCAAATCACAAAGGGAAAAAGATCAAAGTTCCAGGTCAGCCAAGCTACTTAATAAGCACATGTCTCAAAATACCTAAACAAAAACAATAATGATGATGCTAATAAAATAAATTCATCATGAAAAGGGACAGACAGGAAATAAACACAGCTCAATACAGACACAAGAAAAAGAGAATGTTGCATAGCATCATTAACCTGCATGGTGAAAATGAAGTATGGGTCTCAGAGAAGCCTAGAATACACCAGTACATTGTGGTGAATCACCAGTGGTGAGAAGATAAAGAGCCTGGTGTATTAGGGGGTCTCTAAAGGAACAGAACTGAGAGAGGGGGTAAGGGAGAGGGATATAGGGGAGAAAGGGAGAGAAAGATTAAGATACTTTGGCTTGGCTTACATAACATGGTCTGTGTATTTTGACATTGGAGAGGTAGAAAACCTGGGGGTTGGTTAGTCCATGTGGTTCCAATTTCAGAACTAAAGAGTTCTGAAGGGATGGTGAGATGGCTCAGCGGTTAAGAGCACTGATTGCTCTTCTGAAGGTCCTGAGTTCAAATCCCAGCAACCACATGGTGGCTCACAACCATCCATAATGAAATCTGACGCACCATTCTGGTGTGTCTAAACACAGCTACAGTGTACTTACATATAATAATAAATAAATTTAAAAAAAAAAGAATCCTGAAGGATTCCCAGAAAGGTGCTAGTTTTCATTCTAAATCAGAAGCCCAAAGAAGTTTGTTCTATTATCAGTAAAGAAATGGCACAGCAAAAGGATGAATGAATTTGCCAGCAAGAGTGAAGGCAAGCAGGCTAAAAGCAAAGTTTCTTTCTCCCATGTGTTTTTATATCAGGACTGACACTAGAAGATACTGCCCATATTTAGGGCAAATCATCTTGATGATCAAGAAAATCTGGTTAAATCACTCATGAACACTCAGCAACTAGTATTTTAGTTGATTTCAGATGCAGCCACTTGACAACCAAGATTAGACATCACAGCTGGTTATAAAATTCAGATTCTTCTCCCAGAAACACTCTGCATCAGGATCTTGAAAGAAACTTAGGAGTATGTGTCAGTTTTGACAAGCCAGAAGGATTTACCATATGCTAGAACATCTAGACCAGAGATTGCTATAAAACCAAGACCAGTGGATGGAAGGAGGCCCAATTTTCTGACCCAGAAAATTGGCTTGGCTTACATGACATGGTCTGTGTATTTTGACATTGGAGAGGTAGAAAACCTTTTTTACGTCCCAGGGGGTGAGGCAGGAAGCATCCATGAGCATTATGGGAAGATGATAGTTGATACTGGATTTAGGACTCACCCAATATGCAAGCTGGGAGTAAAGGTTTGAGAGGGTTTCTCTACCAGCTTTGTCCCATACCTAAGCACAGCAGCTTCAGTGCCGTGATGCCACATCACTCCTGCTTTCAGATCCCTTCCAACATGTACTTTTGACCAAACGTAGTCCAGAGCTACTCAGGGAAAGAGATTCTGGAAAAGTATCAGCTTAACTCTGTACAAGGAACAATCCAACACAGTTGCTCAAGTATCAGTAAAATTGCATTTGAAAGATATAGCCTGTCTGTCACTCTGATGACAATTAAATACCTTTTGAGAATTACCAACAGATGGAGCTAAGGTAGAAACTAAGCATACCATACCACAAGCACACACATACATGTATGAACACATGCTCTTGCACATGCATTGACAAATGCCAGTGCAGGACACACATGTCTGTATAGTTTTTTGCCTTTTTAGTCATGGAAGGAATGCTGTAGTTCACTACCCCAACACTGCTAGGATACCTGGTTTTTGTTTTTTCTTATTTTGGTTTTGGTTTTATTTTGTTCTGCTGCCCTCAGAAATTCCATTAACTTTTCCCCCATAAATGTCAATCCAAGTTTATATAACACCTCCTCTGTGAGGCTCTCCCTGACCACAGCTACCCATGTGTCTTCTTTATTTCACTAATGCACTTTTAGACAGATCACCATTCTATTACTCCCTAGTGACTTAATGCTTTTTCTAGGAAACTCTTCTGCCTATCCTCCATTTCCCTTGGAATGAGTCCACCATACTCATCGCTATACATGTGATAAAGATGATAATGCTATACAGTAAATATGGATGAATGAGTAATTTCCAGGTAATGTTTTATATGTGTGCCTTTTAATGGCTTAATTTTAATGTAATTCAAATTCTTGGAGTTGGTAAAACTGACACCTTAGAGGAGGCAGGGGCAGCAGTGACCAGGGACTGGAGGATGTAATCAGACTTTCCATTCCACCTACCATTCCCTTGGTCAAGATTGGGTGGTTGCTGATCAAGCCACATACCCAGACCAGAAAGAGTCAACCCCATGATTAAAATCTTCTTCTGCAATGTTTCACATCCTCTACTGCAAAGGGAAACCTCTGACTGGTTTCCATGAAGGCTGTCTGTGTTTGCTTCCCAGACAGCTCCTGCTTACTGGAGGACATGAAGAAGGTGGCAGGAAGCACCTCATGGAATTTCCTAGTTTCTCAAGGAAAGTGCCCCCTTTGTTGGCCAGATCATAGGAGAGAGTTCGCAAGGAGCAAAAACAGGCTTTACAAGTAACTTCCAAATTAAACAAATCAGAAAAGGGAATGCACTCTTTACAGCTTCCAGTTGACAAAACTTTGGGAATGTTAGCAACTATGGCATAAGTTAGGTTTTATATTAACCTTACAAAAGCCCACACTCAAAGCAGTGAAGGCCACAGAAATTAATCTCTTCTTGGGTCTGTATGAGAAAATACAGCTCTGCTAATTTCCCCCTTCCCTGTTCCTTCTTCAGAATTACAGACAAAAAGTAAATAATAAAAAAAAAAAGATAAAATAAAACCCTGCCTGGTATAGGATGTCCAGAAGTAAACCCTGTTTTCTTACAGAATTAGACTTAACTTGCTTAATATAACAAAGAAAATAATTTTAAAATGACTTTTAAGGACAAAGGATTTATGAGACATTTTTCTTTAGTTCTGTGGTGTTTTAGGCCTTAGAGACATTTATTAACCACAAAGACAACTATGGAGCCAAATGGCCAAGGAATAAAGTCTGTGATTATTGGGAGGAATTTTAAGTGCTGGGTCTTTCGCTTGCCTTTTCTCTTCCTTCTTCTTTCATGCTTTATTTCTCAGCTGAGTGAAAGCATAGGAGGTTCACTTGATTTGTGTGGGTACCAAACTACACTTTTGTCAAAGTACTACTGGGGAAGCTGGCATGATGGGAGCAATTCCCAGCTACCGGAGAGTTCTAAAAAACAATAATCACTTAAAGCCAAGAGTTTGAAACCAGCTTGGGCAACATGGTGAGATTCTGTCTCAAGGCAAACAAAACACAAGAAACTTTTGAGGGACAAGATCCATGCACCATCAGGAGTCCCTTAAGTTAAATTCCCAGGGGATCTAACCTCATCTCATTCATTTTATTCATGCTCAATCATTTACAATGTCTCATTATACTTGTTGGTATAATTATTAATAATCTATGGCTTCAAAGGACTGCAGCATACAATGTATATAGATCAGCCAGATGAAAAAACAGAGTTAAACAATGTTGTATACTAAATAGATCAACCAGGCATTTATAAAAACACCGGATCCAGCTGCAGCGGAATCCATGTTCTTTTTATCAGCAGATGACAACACTTTCAAAGATAGACATTTTAGAGCACAAAACACTTGTCAACAGTTTAAAAAAGAAACAACAGAATTTGGGATCTCTTTTACAATAATCAAATTAAACTGTAATCAACAAACTTTAAATATACCAGTACACAGAAGTTAAATATAGTCTCAAATGAGCAATGGGTGTATGAGAACATCAAAAGATAAATCTGAAATGTCTTGACACAGATGAAAACTGGAATATGATATACCAAAACCTATGGGGTTACACTAAAAGTAGAACTAAGAGGAATGTTAATAATAACAATCAGAGAGGGGGTGGTCAAATAAACAGCTAAAGGTACTGTTTAAAGAACTTAGAAAGCAAACCCAAACAAAACTCAAAATTAGTAGGACAGAAACAACAAAAGATAGAAAAGAAAAAAATGAGATCCTAAAAACTTACAAAGTAACAATGAAACAAACATTTCTTGAAAAGAGAAAGAAAATCAACACTCTACTTGCTAGTTTAACAATAAAAGGAATAGATTCAAATAGATTCAACTTCAAGTGAAAAAGAGGGATTTTGATTGGTATCATTGAACTATAAATATAGTTCAATATAAACATATATGCCAGGGACTAATATAAACATATATGGCAGTGAATTAGAAAACCTAAAATAAATGCACAAGTTTCTGGATATATATAATTAACAGAAAACTAACCATGAGGATATGGAAAATCTGAACTGACCATTAAGTAGCAAGAGGGAATTAGTAGCAAACCCCAAATCTCCCAGCAACAGAAAGCTTAGGGACAAGATGGCTAACTGCTGAATTTGACCACATTTTGAAAGAAAGCCTGTTCCAATTATTCTCAGTTTACTGCAGAATACTGAAAAAGAAGGGGCCCTTCAAACTCCTTCCAAGTCAGTACTGCTGATCCAGCAGAATCAGAGAGGGGGATGGCAACAAAAGACAAAGAAACCCCACAGCATCACTGATGAACATAGATGCAAAAATTCTCTACAAAATACTAGTGACCTGAATCTATGATCCCATCAAGAAACTATACCCTATGATCGAGTAGCATTAATCCTAGGCATGCACAATGAGTCAACATTGTACATGGAACAAAATACATGATATCAACATGTGGATAAAAGACACGGGATCATATCAACAAATACAGAGAAAAATGGATAAGATTTAACATGGAATTAAAATACACTGCAGGCTATATGACAGACTCACAGCCAACATCCTTGTAAAACACTGAAATTTTCCTTTAAAAATTAGGATCAAGACAAGGCTATCAGGCTGGTGAGATGGCTCAGCAGGTAAGAGCACTGACTGCTGTTCTTAAGGTCCTGAATTCAAATCCCAGCAACCACATGGTGGCTCACAATCACCCGTAATGAGATCTGATGCCCTCTTCTGCTACAGTATACTTATTTATAATAATAAATAAATCTTTGGGACTGAGTGAGCTGGGTTGACCAGAGCGAGCGGGGCCTACAGGAGGTAGCAGGGTTGACTGGAGCAAGCAGAGATCCTAAATTCAATTCCCAACAACCAGATGAAGACTCACAATCACCTACCTGTACAGCTACAGTGTGTACTCATATACATAAAATAAATAAATAAATCTTTTTTAAAAAGACAAGGATATCCACTTTCTTCCTTTTATTCCTCATAGAAAAGAGGAAGGAGACAGATTGTACATGTTTACCAATGTCATGATTTTATATGGAGACAAACATATCATTAAAAACCTGCTAGAACTGATAAACGAATGCAGTAGGCACAACCAACATATAATGACAACTACTGTTTTTAAATCCCAATAAAGAACTTACAACAAAAGAAAACTTTAAAACTCCCACTCAAAATACACACACATATGCATGCAAGTACATGCACACATATAAATCTAAGAATAAATTTAATTAAGGAAGTGCTCACAGCAGTACCGTTTGGGCTTCCCTATAAGCTGAAACTTAGTTTTCATAATGAAACACGGGGACACTATACAAGATAGAAATGCTTCTTTATTGGTGAAGGGATATTGACCTAAAAGCTACAGGTGGGCTGAGACACTCTGGACATTGACGTGAAGGATAACATTTGTGGAAACTTGTGATAAGGAGGTCCATAGACCAAACTTGCTATTATCTTCCAATTCCAGACAGCAGGGAGAAGACCTACAGATGAACTACCCTGTCCCACAACCTCCTACGTTCCCACCCCACAAACCCCAGAAACCTTTACACTACTATCTCCACTCCTGCAGAGAGACTGTAGACCTTCAGTTGTGATTATAATAAAAATTGATATTCTTCTTCTGGAAATGCTTGTCTACATTTTTTTATTTCCATATCACCTCTATCAACCGGATCTAACAGTTGGGGTGCTGAGGATGGAACCCAGGACCTTGCACAGAATAGGCTCTTGAACCTAGCTACATCTTTAACTCATAAAAATGTCTGAAGTGTACACTTATGGCATATATGGAAGACATCTGCAGTGGACCAGACCTGGCAGATCAAGAAGAGAAGAAGAGGAGGAAGAGGCAGAGGAAATGCCACACCCAGAAGGATAAAAAGACCTTCTGGAAGAATATCCATGACCTGGTGACTGCTGCCCAGGCCATGTGCCCTCCACAAGCCCCCCTCTCCTCTAGTCTCTTGGCTGTTTTTGTCATTCTTCATGCTAACTCTACTGCTGAAGCAGCCCTCACCCAAACAGAACATCTGGCCAGTGATTTCCAAGACAAGCTTAACCAGGCAATGGCTTCCACTACAGATAGCCTTGAGTCTCTTCAATGCCAGATAACCTCCTTAGCAAGAGTTGCTCTCCAAAACCAGAGAGCCCTGGACTTACTGACTGCTGAACAGGGAGGGACTTACGTTTTGCTGGGGGAGAAATGTTGCTTTTATGTCAATGAATCTAGGCTGGTAGAACAAGATGTACAAATACTCAAAGAACTCATGGGGAACCTCCGGGCACACTATCCTCCCTACACCCCTACCCCTTGATAGCATGGGTTCTTCCTCTCCTTGGCTCCATACTAGCCATTGGAGCCTTGCTTCTCTTGGAACCCTGTCTCATTCAGTTTCTAAAGCAGCAGATGAGTAGCATTGCAAAAATCACTACCAATCTGGTCTTGGTTCAGTATCAAACTATTCCCGACATAGAAGACAGTTATTCTGATGATACTTCTCCCTTATTAAAAAAAAAAGAAAGAGAAGAGAAGAGAAGAGAAGAGAAGAGAAGAGAAGAGAAGAGAAGAGAAGAGAAGAGAAGAGAAGAGAAGAGAAGAGAAGAGAGGGACATGTGGGGCAATGGACTATGCACAGACAGACAGCCTGGTTTCCAGTGGAGGCTAGATCTTGAACCCCAAGACATGGTGGTGATAATTCACTTACATGGGACAAAAGGAATTCTCTCATGTCTCCTGGACCCTGGCTTCTGTCAAAGTTACCGCCCCCACAACCCCCACAGGAGAAGCATGGCCATCAGCCAAGTAGGAACAGTACCAAGCCTTCCCACATGCAAATAAGGTTTCCCCCAAACTCTCAGTCCAAGTCAATGAGAGGTGCCTGCTGTCAAACCCCGAATCACCCCCAAAACTGTATATAAATCCATGCAGGGAATTAAAGGTATGAGAGAACTATTCCTTTGTCTGAGCCTTTTGTTCCAAGAGCTGTATGTAACACTTGGGAAGAGATCTTCTCTCCCAAAGAGCCACCTGAGGTCCCGCTGCACTCCTCACTGGATTGTTGGCTTTTCATCAGCCCAGCCTCACCCGATTCAGTTCAGAGCAGCTCAGAGTTACCAAGTGACCTGGAAGGCATGTCAGAGTCTTTGCCTCACTGCCTGCACTCACTTCCCTTTGATGAAAGCTTCCCACCCCGCCTGGACAAAGATCTCCGTGGAAAACCTCTGGTACCCAGGCCCACACAGACCTCATTCCTGATTTTAGGTATTGAATTTTAGTCTATAAGTCAGGGATCAGATTGGCACCCTTGGAAGCCAATACTTAAGTCCTAGTGACCTACTCTGATCAAAACCCAACCTTACTTTCCTGTTGCTGAGCTGGTCTGCGAAGTTGGTGGGGTTGGGTCTATAGTGTTGTAAAAGGGTTTCACTTGGAATGGCTTGAATTTGTGTTATATGCATGTGTTACATGCTTTGTGTTATATGCATGATTTGATAGATGTCACTTATTTTCATCCAAATCATTGGACACGTGAAGATGGGGTCTCTGGCATGTTCTAGAGACACTGCTCTAGATTATTTTCTGGTGGTAATGAAAATAAAAATTGTATTTCTGCTCAGTATATCTCCCTTGTTTACCCAGGGACCCTTTGCACTCTCTGTTGCTTTTTGAACATTGCAACGATGCCACCCATTTTCATTTCATAACATCAATTCAGTTTTCTAGGATTCCTTTAAGATCACCCACAGAGGTTCAATGTTTACAAGGTCTCACAGGCCCCCGGGAGCTGAGCCAGGGACTTGGATGGACTTACAGCACTTACGTAAGGGGTCATAAACTCAAATGTCTATAGGAGCCAAGTAGTGGACAGGGAAGGGCGGGAGACTCTGGGGAACCAGAGATTCCCAACCAAAGTCAGCAACACCTCAGACTTCATCATCCAGTACGAACCATCAAACGATACAAATCATCTAGTATTGTAAGAAAATATGGGTTTTCTTTTAAAGAAATATGTAGATTTCTAAATGTTGGGTTTTTACATTAAATGTGAGGTCTCATAAATCAATGAGATGGATTGGACTTTCTCCCCGATCCTTCCCCCATTCACATGTTGCTTCGTTTTTTACCTATGTTAGCGCTGGTACTGGCTCTCTTAACTTAGGGACAAAGAGTTCTTTTGTTCTTGCTGTTCTTTCTTGCTATTGTGTTCCATCTGTCTTGTCTGCCAGCAGCATCACTGGCCCAGAGTCTAGCCTGCACCACCACCACCCTTGCTCTTCATCTGAGCCCCTTCATAGCATTTAGGAAAGTCTATGTCCTCAGGGCATATTAGTCTTTAGTAGTCCTAAAGCTATGTTGCAAACTCACACTTCCCTCATATTCCCCATGGAATATTATGCCATGCCATTTTTCTATGTTTTATTCATGTGCCATTTAAATCTGAGCTCACCAGAGTTCCAGGGGACAGCCTTGCTGCTTTCTCTCATTATGTGCCCTGTCTCTGACCTTTTAAGCAATTCTGACTCAAGGCAAGCTAGCAAGGAGCCTGTAGGTGACAACGCTCTAGGCAGGATCACAGAACCAGCCCTTACTTCTATTACCTTTTTGGTCCTATTCTGGCTTTTCCCTGCTTTTACTTTGCCCTGAACTTTGAGCTCCACCACCTAGCTCTTAAAACATTGTTTCTTTTGCATATGTTATCCTGAATATCATAATATCCTGTTATATCTACAACATAACAGCAAAATTACAGTTATGAAGTAGCAACAAAATTATTTTATGTTTGGGGGCTACCACAACATGCAGAACTGTATTAAGGGGATGAAGCATTAAAAAGGTTGAGGATCACTATTGTAAGAGGTGCCTGAAACTTTCAAACATACTTACCTTTCATATTTGGAACTGGGACTTTCTAGATTCTGTCTCTGCTCATTTATTTATTATTTAAAAGTCCTAGGAAATAATTTCATACCCTCTTTCAATTCCAGGTAAGAATAATTCTGACCAACTCCAGCTTCCACCTAGCAAAACAAGACCTGGTTTGTATTTTCTCTCTTTCCTGTCTGCCTGGAGAAGATGATCGGTTCATTTTACATTCTGCTCACCATATGCACAGGGCACAGGGCACAGAAACAAGCAGCTACTCACTGCACTCCTCCCACATGCAGCACACCATTAAGGTCTTCTCTTGGATTATCTCTCTTAGTTACAAAGTCAATACTATGATAGTAGAAACCTGTTATTCCTTTACAAATGGGGAATCTAAGACTTGAGGCAATGTAGTAACTTCCCTAAGATCATATGGAAGGGAGAATAAGCTGAAATATGAATGTATACAGCTTATTTTCAAAGACACAAGGGCTGTTCTTCTCCCACTGACAAAAGTCAGTAGTCATTCAGACAAAATGCCACAAGCAAACCAGAGAGAAACAAAGATACTTGGAAAATGAGCTACAACCCATTGCAGACTTTTACCTGTGCTCACACACATTTTATAGTCTGTTACTAATGGCAAGTAATATGCCTCCACATTAGTCTTTTGAGAAAAGAGCTTAGAAATGAAAGAAACAATGGCACTGACGTTTGATTTTTCAGCATAAACTCAGTCTAGAAGCATCTATGACATGTCATCTATGTCATATGGCATAGGTATTATATATCAAATGCCTATGACTTGCCAGACATTAAGCCAGCAATGGGAATATAGTTGTCAAAAGGCAGATTTGGCCATTGCCTTAATGGATCTATCTCTCCTATGCACTGGTTAAGGCACTGCCATAGTTTCCTCTCATACACATTCATGTGTGTTACCTGTGCCATTCTGAGGGGCTAGCCCTGGCACCAGATAGTAAGAACAGAGGGGGTCACTTTCATTCTCGACTCACAGATCTCTACCAGCAAGCTCCATTTTCTCTATTCTTGGTGATCACCAAAGTTCTCTTGTCCCAGAAAGCTCAAGTTTTGTGTTTTAGATAGATTCTTGTTTCTATCATATTACTTCTTTCAATCTCACAAGATTTCTTTGAATTAAGACCTCAATCAGGAATCTTTATCTAGACCTATTGTTCCTTTCATTTGTTCCTAACCTGTGTCCATGACAATACATCAAATAGTTAGCTTCTGAAACATTTATAATACAATGATTCCACACGGCACCCCAGGAATCAGCTCTTCTTACTACTGCCTACAGTCCACACTTGCTATAACTGAGGCCATTTACAGAGATGTGAGAGTTAGTCTTGGACTAAACGTCAATTCATTTTGCTGTTCTTAGATTTAAGTTGTTCAGTGTCTACAGTTGGACAAGCAAAGGCAGATCAGGATTGGTGGTCTCTTCCATCTCAGAACATTCAAAAATCCAACTCAGTCTATCTGTAGTTGCTACTTAAATAACAAAAATTCCAGGAAATGTACAAAAAAACATATTCAAAAATGTCAAAAATCCCTACCATGATGATGTTTATTTTCAAGCCATAAGAACTTACTGAAACATACAAAAAATGAATGGAACTGGAAATCATTTTGTGAAGTGAAATTAGCCAGACCAAAAAAAGATAAATAAATCTTCTCTCTTGTATGTAGAAATGAAACTTTAAATTATGTTTATTTATATATGTGTATGTTATGTATGTTTGCAAATGTGTCATTAAACTAGAAAAAAGATCATGAAGGAAGAGGAAAAAGAAGAGAAATAACAAAAAGCAAAATAAGCAAATTGTATGCAAAAATATAGAATTTATTAGTTGATAATATGTATGTAAAATAAGAACAGAAGATGGGAAGGGCTACTGAGCAGAGGTAGCTGAATGAGGGGCCACAGGAAATAAGGGACTTAGCAGGCATCATGTCTGTGGCTGAGGAAGGAGCCGGTGTTGAGGGCAAGCTGCTGGAGCTTGCCTGACACACTCAGAGCAACATGAACAGAAGTGGGAGGCAGAGGAAGAGATCAAGGACATCTTAGAGGGGAAAGGCTCATTCATAGGCCATGGCAAAGAATTCTGGCATCAGTACAATTTAAACAAAGGTCATCAGAGAGGTTTCAATACATAAAAATCATGCTAAACTTAATATATCAACAGCCCCCACTTTGAATGTGAGTAGAATAAACAAGAACAAGAGTGTAGAGACCATCCTACCTCTTAAGTCCCCAGGTCCTTTTATCTGGTCTTCTGTCACAGATGGTTGGAGCATAGCTAAGTCCTTTGTCTTCCTTTGAGCGTGAACTTTCATGTGCAGGACAGCTCTTTTTCTCAAGGATAGCTGTGAGAAAGGTCCATTGGAGTGAGTTACCCATGAATGCGAAAGGAAGCATCTACCTTTTGCTAGTGAGTAAATTCATAGTATTTGGCATGTTACCTGATTTAGTTATCATATCATAATAACAGGTCACAACAGAGTGATTGACAATTCAGGGATAAATAGTGATCTACACATTCCATATATGACTCTCCTTCCCATCCTGGGTTCTCACTGAGCTGAGACAGCATGTAACAAAGTATTCCCTCCATTAGGGACGTACTGCACTCCCTTAAAAGCCAGCCTAGAGGGCATAACTGTGCTTCTCAACTGTGCCTGCAGCTGAAGTTTTCAGGAGCTAAGAAACCCACGATTACTCATTTAGTCACAAGTTAAATTAAACCCTACCTCAGTGATCCAACCACAAGACAAAGGTGGGGCCACTCATAAGAAACTTTAAGCCAATGAAAACATGCCTAAAAGCATGTGCGTGTCTCACCATTATTCTTTCCCCACTTAGGAGGCATGAGAAAATGCAGGAAGAGCAGCCAGACTTTGCTCTTGATGGATTTTTGAGGGTAGGTAGTATGGGTGAGGTCTGGTAGGAAGACTGTATCTTTGGCTCGTTGGGATCCCACCATATCTAGGACAATCCACTCCTCAACATTCTATATATTACAAGAAGAAAAGGAACTTGGACCATCCCCCCTCTATCCTCCTGATAGCCTTAACTATAGGTCTAGAAGACATTTCTCCCCTACTTGCTGATTTATCAAAGTCTTGAGTCCTGATAGGCCCTTGCAGAATTGGAGAGACTTTCAGAGCTCTTAGTCTTAAATTCTGATCTCCCAGAGTAAAGATTAACTACACAAATGATGACTGGACCATCTTTAATAAGCCTGCGGAAGGTAGATCTGGAGGTCACTGTGGACTTATTTATCTTTTTTTCAGTATGATACTGGTGGTAAGATTGCAGGTATATACTATTGTGTTTGGCTGCACACACAGGTTTTGAAATTACTGATTAAGACTTAAATTGTGGCCAGGTGTGGTGGCGCACGCCTTTAATCCCAGCACTCGGGAGGCAGAGGCAGAGGCAGGCGGATTTCTGAGTTCGAGGCCAGCCTGGTCTACAAAGTGAGTTCCAGGACAGCCAGGGCTATACAGAGAAACCCTGTCTTGAAAAAAAAAAAAAAAAAGACTTAAATTGTGCCCCATCGATTCAGATGTTAAAAATGTAACCAATGGTATCTTAGAGTATAACTGCATTTGGAGGGAGAAAGAGTCATTCAAGATGTTGTTAAATTAAACTGAGGTCATTAGTGGAGCCTCTAATCTGTCTGATGTCTTTAAGAACTGATTAGAACATAGACAATGCAAAGAATAGGTGAGGATACAAGGTGGAGAGAGGTTTGAGGAAAATCCCACCCTGGGATAAATAGTGAGATATATATATATATCTTGTGTGTGTATATATATATATATATATATATATATATATATATATATAGCCTCTAGGTCCATGGGAAAATTGATGCCTGTGTGCTAGCTGCTCAGGCAGGGTGCTTCGTTATGGAAACATGAGTACCCTGGAGAGGCTGAACTTCCAAGCATGGCTCTAATGCCCCAGATAGACAATATAATAGACAGTATAACTCAGGAATTGGGTTGTACTGTGGATAGACTGTGACTTCTTTGATCTAGTTGTGTTCTGGTTGCCTGACATTCTTGCTAGTAGTTTCCAATTGCCCAGATTCCCCTCTCACATTCCTGTGTCTTCTTCATCCTGGCTCTCCATAAAACCCCATCCCCTCTTTGTACACTGTACATGCTGTGCCTTGTTTCCAGAATATGTAAATGAGGCCAGTGGGATACCTCCTTCCTGTTCCATCCTTGTTTTAATTGGGATATGGTCATCCACTCAACTGCCACTTCCTCCTGTGCATTACCTTCAGCCTCGTAGAAGTTGCACGTGCCAGTTTTCTTTCTGTGTCTTGGTGATGATAGCAGCAGCCACAGTCTCCTTGTGGTTCTCTACATGTGACAAATATTGCTGAGGATCTGGGACCCTGGGCTAGGTAGCTAACATGGATATGAAAATTGTACTCAGAAGCACCTCTCCTTTAGCGAAGTGTGGGACACACACACACACACACACACACACACACACACACACATCTGCATGCACACTGAGGAGATGTGTTTCAGCTCATACATGTGTATACAGTCTGTGCTCCCTAGACTTGTGTACTGATCTCGCATGCTTTTACATTATGGTGGATTGCTCAGTGTAGTTCTAGTCCCCTGGGGACATTCTTGGTAATTCCCTAATTGCCTCAGTAAAGCCTCTCTTTCTCCCAGCTCTGTCAGCCTTCAGCCTTGAGATTTGCTAAGGGGAACCGCTCACTCCTGTAGGACCCCCCAGGCTGTAATTAGTAGTCTAGGACTTTGGTTTCCTTATTCTTGTTGGTGTGAAGGTGAGTCCAACAACATTGTCAATGTCAGACGAGCAGCTCCTTGAAGAGAGCATATGATGGAGTTGTTGCATGTTGAATGTCTCCTGTGTATTTATTGACTGAAACATTTGAGCTGTTGCTTTTCACATTTGTAATTTTAGATCACAGATGCCTAGTGTGTTTAACCATACAGCAAAGCTCACATTTAATGAGAAAAATGTCAAGTATATTGTTATCCACCATAAAAGCTGTGAAAAATATTTCTGCCATCTGCAATGTGCCTTCTGCTTCTGCCTCTAAGAAATTTTCGAGTAACAATACAAAAATTTAACAGTTGGGCAAATACTGTAAAAGGAAAGTTGCTGAACCTCCTCAAATTCAGACTGTGCCTCAATGTCGTGGCAAAATACTTCACCTAGATTCCTAAAATAACCTGCATCCTCAGGCGAGACCTCAGGATGCGCCTTGGATGTTCTGCTGGTGATTAACTAGATTCTCAGTCTGGCTACATCAGCGTCTACGTAACAGCCTTGCCAGGCATTGCCTCTCTGGCTGCCAGGCATTAGCACACTTGGTAAGCCCATCTCACCCTCACTTTTGTCTCCTGCTGTGCCCTACATTCCGGCCAAATGAAATGAACTTGTTGTCATGTCGCCTCCAATAAGAACATCTTTCCTTCCCTCTGTGTGATTATCCCTACACATTGGGCCATACCTACCTAAACTGTCATTTCTGGGAATCCTTGAGTGACATTCCCCAAAAGGATGAGTCCACTGGTGCCTTTGGGGTATGCTTGAAAACTATTTCCACCTGAAGACTATGCATGTGAACTCCTGCTCCATTCGCCAACTTCTCACTGTTCAACTTTGAGCCGCTGGATTGCAAAGATAGTGCTTTGCACCACCACTGCCTTCCAGCCCCAAACTGGTGGCAAAGTGGCTGTGGCAGCTGCTTCAAGGGCCTTAGAAGCTACCAAGTCACTGTAACAGGAGTAAGGGAGTCTCTTACCCAGGAACTTGCTCTTTGGATGTTGGCAACACAAAACCTTGCCAGTATGCAGGCTGTGTTTATTTCTAGGTTTTCTCTCTGTATTTTAGCCCTTTCTACTGCTGAAAGAAATAACAGTCCTGTCAGTCAGAGAGCAATTGATAGTGATAAAAACTCTCCTTTTAGACAGTGAGTTCACTTGTTCTTAAGTCATTCTTTGCCACAAACTGCAGGCTCATTATACGAGGAAAATGTGGTATCTCAGAGAAGCCACACTCTTGGAAGTTTGTAATTTACCTCGCCTGATGACTAAGGTCTGGAGGTTTTCGCTGCTTATTTGAATGTGGTTTGGGTGGGGAGGGAATGATAAACAAAGCCTGTCTTACTCATTGGAGCTGGCCTGTGGGACTTATGTAGCAATACCTGCTCTTTGGACAGTACCTTCTGCTTTGAGGGGATACAGCTATGAGAGGGCCTTCTCTGAGCTTCAGTGAGGCCCCTAGCTCTGAACAAGTACTCACTACAGATGGCACAGATCACCCACAACCTTTCTTCCTCTTCACTCCCTTTAACCTTCTGAGTCTCAAGCAAGACCTCAGTTGTCAGACATAAACTCGTCTTATATGACTTTTGTAGAAAGAAAGAAAGAAAGAAAGAAAGAAAGAAAGAAAGAAAGAAAGAAAGAAAGAAAGAAAGAAAGAAAGAAAGGGCATTTGGGTAGGAGGCTGAGAGAGCTCAGGCACAAAGTAAACTTCAGGTTGACTGGGGAGTTGAGAGCAAGGCAGATAGGTGAGACTTCCTGTCACTCTTAACCCTAATAAGACTATGTATGCCTGGTAGCTCCACCTCACCATTTTGTTTAAAGAGAGGACTCTATTCTATTCATTTGCTTGCTATTGCTGTGATAAACACGATGACCAAAAGCAACATGGGAAAGAAAGGGTTTCTTTCACAGTACAACTCCAGATCACAGTCCACCACTGGGGATCGTCAGGGAAAATACTCAAAAGCAGGAACCAGGAGGCAGGACCTGAAGCACAGACCATGGAGGATGGCTGCCTTCTTATACATGGAGGATGGCTGCCTTCTTATACATCTCAGGGCCACCTGCCCAGGAATTTTCTCAGTTGAGGTTCTCTCTTCCCAGGTGATGCTAGCTTGTGTCGAGCTGATGAATAAATAACCAATATGTGTATCTTTTCTGGGTGCCTAGTACAAGTGCCTGAATCTGCCTCAAATTAACATAAAGGGCAGGTGTCATCTATGCAGAGCCCATCTTTGCATGCTGAAGAGTGTGGCTCACATCCACGCCAAAGTCCCCAATGGCTTACGGACTTTCCCTGCTCTATCCTTTCTTTACAACATGTGAATATGAAGTCAGATATCAGCCAATAAAAGCTCAAACACAGCTGTACCCACTAGCTCCTTCACAGTCTTCAGAAGGAGCCAACGCTACATACCCCTTTACTTTAGACTTCTTTCTGTGAGATAGAAGTTGTGTTGATTGAGCTGCCCAGTCCCTGCTAGCTACTGACAGGAGCCCCCAAAAACTAACACACTTAACTTTATGAAAAAAATGGAGAGACAAACTGAGCAGGAGAAGGGAGATCTTTCAAGTGAAAGAGGTTAAAATGACAGGGTCACTGTCATGGAGTTCAAGCTCACCAATGATGTGGACAGTTGCGATACTGGAGTCTGTTCATCCTTGCAGAATAAAGTTGCGCTAAGAAAGTTTTAATAGAAAATTATCTATGTATATGTTATATGTATGAAAACACACACATAAGAGACAGTGAAGATAACTGTCCACATACACTTACCAAGACATAGAGAAATACAGAATGTTGGTCAAATTAGGTACACAAATAAGTGGTTATTTTTAAGAAACCCTCCTCTTTTGTAGCAATAGCTTTCATCTGACCATTTTTCTTGTTGATCTCTTTAACTAGACGTTTATATTAATTTGCATATAATTGTGTGACTCCTGTGCTCTCCTTTCCTCTCTCCTACCTTTTCTATGACCTACTTCACTCCTTTTTTAAAATTGATGGTCTCTCTTGTCTTTGATTATTATTGTTAAATATATTGTTACACACACATGTGCACACATACATATATATATATATATATGTGTGTGTGTGTGTGTGTGTGTGTGTGTGTGTGTGTGTGTATGTGTGTGTGTGTGTGTGTAATACAACATGCTGAATCTATTTAGTATTATTTGTATGTACATGATTTCAGAGCAGACCACTTTATACTGAACAACCTATTGGGGGACTCATCCCTGAGAAAGACTAGTTCGCCCTCTCTGAGCACTCATTAGTTGCATGTAGTTCTTTGTTTAGGGATGAGGCCTCCTGAGATCGCCCCCCTTCCATGTTATCTTGCCTAAATGATGTCATTGTTCAGGTCTCATGTAGGCCTGTAGTTGAGATGTGAGACTGTTGCTTTACTTTTCCCTTCATTTCAGACTTAGACTTTTATTTGAGACAGTTCCTGTTTTCCTTTTTAGCATTCTTTCTCCAGAAAGCCAGTCTATTGAACATGTGTAGTTTAGAGTTTGGAAGATAATAGATCTTCATGTTTAATGATCTCTAGCTGTGCTACCCAACATGGTAGCCAATGGTCACAATAGCCTGCTTCTCTTCTACACTTTCCCTTGCAGAGTAAGGGAAAGTAAGGCTTTCTGACCACTTTTTCATACTGCCTGGTTACCTAACCTCTCAAAATCTAGCAAATTCAATAAAGAAGGAGGTGTCCTTGAAAAGAAAGAACTGGGGAGGCAGAGTAGAACATGACACAATGCTATGCTGGAGACAAGACAAAATGACTATAGATGTCATGCTTTGAGAATATTCAATCAGTGGCTGAAAGAAAGCTGCTAAGATCCTTAGTGAAAGAGTGTGTGTGTGTGTGTGTGGTGAAGCAGCAACTCTCCAATTATACCTAAGTAGTCACTGGGCCTCCAACTCCTGTTCTATATTATAGAAGAACCTATTTCCCTTCAGGATAGAGATACATGAATACCACTGTTGAATAAGCACGATGGGGCTAAGTCTGGTGCATTAGCTAAAGCATATGCCCACTAATTCTCACAATGACTCTGACTTGTGCCTTTAAAGCCCCTACAGAGCAAGCTCATAAGCCAAACTTGCCCAATACCTTTTTCTGTATAATCCGTGTGCTAAGAATTATCACCATATGTTTAAATGGTTTAAAATATGAAATAAAGAATATTTGTGTGACATGAAAATTACTCCTAATTCTAATTTTGGTATCCATAAAGTTCTTTTGGAGGATGGCTTTGTCTATTCATTTGTATGTGACCTCCAGTTTCACTCTGGAGACTGTGTCTATATAGCCTACAAAGCTAAAAATGTATACTAACTAGTTTTTTTACATATAAGTTTGGCTGACCCCTTGTTTTAGTAAATGGTCTGTCACTATAACAGGATATCCAAGTCAGTAATTTATAAAGAAAAGAAGGAAATTTCTTTGAGATCACAGTCCTGAAGGCTGGGAAGTCCAAGCTCAAGAGCCATCTCTGGTGGTGGTTTTCTGCTGCTCCCTGGTAAGCAGAAGTGGAGGCAGCACATGGTACAGGAGGCTGTGGTAATACACGGAGCTGCCTTGCTTTATACAAATCTGTTACTACAAAATAACACACCAGTGAGCGAGCATTAATTCCTCCTAATGAGCTAAGCAGCTCCAAAAGGAGATTCCAATCAAATACCAACCATAATCTCACAGAGGGCCAACTGTACCCCCAATCATTTCACCCCACATACAAATAAGGGTTACAAGGCCCAGAGAGGCTGAGAAATGTGCTTACTCAGAAGGGTCCAAAAGACACTGTTGAACAACCTGTTCCTGGAGGGTCTACTCTCCCACTACTAAGAAGAGGCAGTTAGAGGTCATTGGTTTCAATGTCATTCTAGTCTGAGTTGATGATAATTGACAGTGAGCACATATTGCTTTTACTCTTCGTATGGTTTATCATTCAAAACCCAATTGCTCTAGTAAACGTAAGGTCTCTTAAAGAAATGAGATTCAGGAAAGCCTTTTTTTCCTGAGTTGCTGTAGATCCTGGGTACTTTTACAGTACAATTGCTAAAAACCCCAGGAAGACATGAGGCTCACAGAAGTGTAGCATGAAATACACCCTTAAACTTTGTCCATAAAAGGCAAGTTAAAATGCACAAAATATTTTCTTTTCAATATAAAAACACAAATTTAAGAGCAAGATACATGCTCATAAAGTTCTTCCCAGTTTCTTTAAAATCTGCAAGTAATAACTCTCCAGAAAGGCTGAACCTATTGGTGTGGTAGACACAGAGCAGGTGTGTGGCAGATTGAATAAAGCAACACAACAGGAGCTAGAGACAAATCTTCAGATCACATGCAAGGCTGTGCTAGAGGAAACCTACGAGTCATTCATCAACAAACTGAGGGATCTACTCTGTCAAAGCAAGTTCTCACAAGGCACAAACATGACAGGCAAGGGGTACCCGCTCTGCAGCAACACATATCATCATAGAAGAGAGATGCCATAAGTAGAAAATCTATTACAGTTGGTGATGCGTCTGTGTGGCAAGCCCAGGGACACAACAATGATTAGGGGACTTGCACTGAGTGGTCAAAGATGGCTCTCCAAGAAGAGCTCTGAGGGAAAGAAAGTCTATTTGGGGGAAGAGATTCCAAGCAGAGGAAAGACTGATGAGAAACAGTACAGAGTCAGTAGTATGTGAGAAACAGAATAGAGAAGAGAGTGCTAGAGGACATGTGGGTCATAAGGAAGAATGTAGCAGAGGTGAGACCTCTGAGGTCAAGGGTCCACTGATGCAATCTCATTCTTGGAAAGAGGTGGTGGGAGGGACAGTGTCTCCCAAAAGATATGCTGAGTTTGGTGTATGAATGTTAGCTTATAGGTGTTTGAATGTTAGCTTATAGGCATGGGTTGTTGTTGGTTTTTTTTTTTTTTTTTAAGAGTACCATTAACTTAAGATGAAGTCTACTGCAATATGATGGGTTCTAATCCAACGGCTGGTGACCTTGTGAGAAGAGAGAACATAACAGATTCTCACATGGAGGAGATGTCGTGAAACAAACAAAGAGAGAAGCCGTACAGCTGCACGTAACAAAGTGGCGACTGTCTGCACAACTAAAAAGTGTCTGTTGTTTCAAGACCTCCCAGTTTGTGTGAGGGATATTCCTTGCCATCTAGTGGTGTTGGTTCCAGGATCCCTGTAGATTCCAGTATCTAAGGGTGTTCAACCCTTTATACAAAATGAAGTATTTGCGCATAACACAGCCACATCCTCCTGGATACTTCAAATCACTTCTAGATTCTTCATAACACCTAGTACAATGTATATGATATGTCAGTTACTCTCATCTTATTTGGGGAATAATAACAAAACGTCAATCTATGTCCAATATATAGCATTCTCTCTGTCTTTCATCAGAGTGCTCCATAGACATTTTTGACTTTTGAAGCTTTCTGACATTAAGACCAACAAAATGGTTTGGTTTTTATACAGGTACTTCCAACCAAGCCTGATGAGTTAAGTTTACGTAATTCACATAAATTGTCCTCCACACATGTGCCCTGGCATATACACATGTGTGTGCACACCACACACACACATGAACATAATCAAGAAAATTTCTAAAATTAATTTCAAAATATTTCTAAACCATGTGATTGAGTCTGTAGTCATGAAATTTGCAGATACAGGGGGCATACTATAATTTATTGTCTTAGTCCATAAGAAACTAACAGGCATAAATCAACCTCAAGGGATTTTTTTTTTGGGGGGGGGGTCTGGCTGAAACTTTGGAATAAGGTGTGACGACTAGGTTGAAAGTTGATTGCAAGAGTCAGGAGTATGGTTCAGTGGTAAGACTTTTGCCTGATATGCACAAGGGCTGTGAGCTTGTTCATCTCTGAAAATAAACAAATAAGTAAGAACTAAAGAGCAGCCAGTTAGGGAGAATACAGGACTGCAGATGAGAGGTAGCAGTGAGCAGTGCAAAGAACTGGACTCCCATTTTGAGGCTCAGCACCTGCAGTGGTAAGCAGGTATGATGTAAGAAACACCTACACAGATGGATCCATCTATGTGGAGGACCCAGGTGAAGGCAGCCTATTGTAATTGCAAACCCTGACAAAGCAGATATCCTTCAGCTAGTCATTCAATATATGACTCCCTGGAGAAGAACTTCCCTGGGGAAGAATTAATGTTTTTCCATATTTCTGCACCCCAACTATTTTTCCAGGGGACTTGTGTAGAGCTAGTTACCCTGTGACTGCTGATTGATGTGGATGGAGTGAACTGGGAAGGTAAACATATCCTCAAAAAAAAAGCCTTGCTTAAATGCCAAGTCTGCTTTCATTTAATTTGTCCCTTCAATTTTGTTGGAATCCATTTATTGCTTATATTAAAAAGTAACAACATTTCCTCCTACATTGTTCCTGTGGTCAGGAATCTATAGTTCATTCTACCTCCTACTTAGGGTGAGAAAATGTTGATTCTTCTGAGTTGGAAACAATGACATCAGGAACCAATTAACAACCATGGAGCCAGCCAGTGTTTCTTCACACTGAAAATGGGCCTACTTGGCTACCAGGCTTCACAACAGTGAACAGCAGACTGTTCCACAAGACTTCTACCCCACTCTTTCTTTAATAGTAAAAATTTTAAAGCCACCATTGTAATCATGATGGAGAGATTTACAGATGTTTCGATGAAACTCTTCATTTGGAATTTATGCAGCAAAGTACATATTGACTTTGTGTCACTGAAAACACCAAGATTTATTATTCCTGAAGATAAGTAATAACCTTGACTTTGATTTGGTCAATATTTATCTCACAGGTCGATAAATCTCCAGCAATAAATTTCAACAAAAGCCAACACTTTCTGATACAGGGCTGTATTTTGCAGAGGCCCCCAAATTTCTCTGTTCTTTTTCTCACACACAGAGCAGTCAAACCTGAGAAAGTATTCTCAGACATATTTTATTTTAAGTGAGTTCAGTCCTTTTATGACAGCAGAGTTTTATCCAAATAACTTAATGTGGGTGGGAAAATTACAGATTCTGGATCTTTTTGTCTTTCTTTCAATAGTTGTAACCAATGAATCTTCTCCCCAGGCCAGGTCTTTCTAAAGCTGATTCCAATGCTAACATCAGACAGTGGCCAGAACAGGCTAAGGGACAGGCCTGTCTGCAAATAAAGGTGATATGTGATACTGGTCATTTGTGTGCCTGTCACTGAAGGCATGATCTAAGTCACCCTATTATATTTTAACAGTGAGTGACCTCATACTAACTTCACAGAAGCCCCAAATCTCTTTTTAGTGTTTGTTGGTCAAATAGTCTGTCACCTTTTAAAATGACGCTGAATATGTGAGCAGCCAAAGCAGTTTTCCCATCTAGCTAGACAAGACATGACGGTAGAAGCCACAGATGACTCATCCCCTGAATCTTCAAAGGCCTTTTTCTGCTTAATGTTACAGGCAATCGCTTTCTTTTGTAAACTTTGGGCTACGTGTTCTATTCTGTAATAAAGTATCTGATACAGGAAATTTATAAAGAACAAAGATGGCTTTTGCTTATGGTTCTAGAAGTTAGCAAATCCAAAAGTATGGTCCTGGGATCTGTTCAGTTCCTGCGAAGGGCCTTCCTGGTGACAGAGCAAGGATGCTACCCTGGCTAGCTCTTACTCTTAATGCCATCGTAGGAACTGCACCTTTATGACTCCTTCTGATCCTCATTTCCACCCAAGGGTCCCATTTCCAAACACATGAATATATAAAACTCAAGACTTTTAACATGTTGCACTGGGGGACATATTCCAGTCATAGCAACAGCTTAACAGTTTATCAGCATGTATGCACCAATACTTCTGACCATATTACCAATAATAAATATGGTGGTGCATACTTTCTGTGTAGCCCATGGACCTTACCAGGGACCACAGGAGCTGATTCACAGAGAAGAGTCTTTAGCTTGAGTCTATAAGAGCCTTTTCCTGCCTACCTTATACACGTTCCAACATACTGACAGGTTATCTGGTAAGGTCCTTACCAGCTGAAAATTCCCACCCAATTGTAGTATTACAAAGATAATATTGCACTGCATTGTATGAAGAATTTCACCTTCCAGGCAGGCTTTGTTGCTGATATTTATTAGACTGTATTGTGTTTTACTTGAGGACAGGTTTATTTACTCAACTTAGTTTTTTTTTTTTATTTTTACTCATTAAAACGTCTAAAGATCTGAAATCACAGATGGAACAGTCTGAAAAATCTAATGTACATACTTAGGTTATGTCAAAAATGATCCCAGTCAATCAAATTAGTAATCTCCCAATAATAAAATTCTTTTTAATATTTATATTGAGATGATGTTACAGATCAAAGTAAGGATTTCAGAGCCAGACTGTCTGGTGTAACATCCAACCTCTCCTACACACCAGCTGTGCCACTACAGGCAAAGCAATCGTCTCTTTGTGCATATTTCCTCAGAAGTTAAACTGAGATCCCTAGCTGTAGTACTTTGCACATAAGAATTAATATATGTAATATTTGAAAAGTACTAGAATAATATCTGGCTTGCAGTAAATGATTTGTTAAGAGAGTGAAATTTTAAATTAATATGCACTCTTAATTGATTTGTGTATATTAGTAACTCTATAGCAATTTTCCTGACTTTACAAATGAAAAAATAAAAACAAACCCAAAACGATAAATTGATTTGCCTAAGGTGGTTTAACTTGGTGCTAAAAACTTAGCTTCAAAATCAGGACTCTTGAGGCAAAAAACATACTTGCACTTTTATGGTAGCATCCTAAGATGCAAATGACATTTTTATTGAGCACATCTTACATGTCTTCCATTTTCACATATGTCATTCAATGATTGCAACAATCCTTTGAAGACTTTTGATCCTATTTCATGATAAGGAACTGGGGCCTAAGGGCGCTGAAGACTCCTGGTTCATCTTAGACTTAAAGTTTTATTTTATTTTATTACTTTTAAGTGTGTGTGTACAGGTAAGTGAAATGATTGTAGAGGCCAAAAGAGGGCATTAGATCCCCTTGAGCTGCAGTTACAGGTGGCTGTGAGTCGCTCAATACTGGTACTCTGAAATAAACGCAGGTTTCTTAACTGCTGAGGCATCTTTCTGGCTCTTGGTCCTAGATTCAAATCTATCTTTGAGACTGAAATTGTTCACTTTCTATTCCTTAAACCACAGTCACATGTGAATAGAAACTGTGTGTCTTCCTCACTGGTATCCTACCACATCCTACCTTTTCAGTTTGACACTTTCTAGGTCTTTGGAGAAGTTGAAGAATACAACAATTAATATCTAAGAGTCCTTCAACTGATTTCAACAATTAATTTTTATTTTGTTTGTTCCAACAATTATTTTTAATCTAAAAGTGTTTCAAACATATAGAAATGTCACCAAGAAGTACTACATGGTGTGAAGAGGGTTGCTCTTCAGTCACAAAGAATATAAGACAGAATAAGTTCTAACTGTGAGGGATACATATGCACCAAATAGTACAGCATCAAATTTAAAAAGCAACTTCCAGAGGTTCTATCACATGGGCCAACAGAACCACATCAGAAGGCTTGAAGCATGAAGAAGAAGAAGAAGAAGAAGAAGAAGAAGAAGAAGAAGAAGAAGAAGAAGAAGAAGAAGAAGAAGAAGAAAGCATACTAAACAAAAATCCAAACAAGGACAACTTGGATTAATCCTATGTAGGATTAAGAGTCCTACATAGTAAATTTCAAGCCTACATCCAAGCTACAAGGTGAAACCCATCTCACAACATGGGGAAAGGACTTAAAGGAGCAGTGGGGTCCATGAGAGTACAGGGCAGAGAGCTGATCTAGCATAGCAATGTGGAAGACTAGGCAAGAGGAACAGTTAGTGCTTAATTGTGACACCTACTGAACAAAAGGAGGCATCAAAGGCAAACCGTTGAGTAAAGAACACAAAAATACACATTTCTTTCAGAAAAACAAGATCAGAAAGTCCCTTTCCTCTCATCAAAGCAGTCTCTGTTTGTGTGGCCAGTGTCACATGCCTTGTCTTTAGAAGTTATGTAGATCAATGGACAGAGAAGAGGGGGGCAGTGAGCTGCCTGTTTTCAAAGAGCACAGATCAACTGAAGAATCCATGAGCTTTTCCAAACACAGTGCAAACCAAACATCAATCACTCAGAGACCATGCTTCCCTCCACGGGCAGCAGAGCTTGTCCCCTGATTTGTACTTAAGATGGACTTACTCCCCTAGCCAAGGTATAGTGTTGAGAGATGGATTCCTTCATCAGGTGGATGAAATGTGTAAGGAGTATGACACTCTACACAGTACAACTGCATAAGAACTTGAATGTGCCATATGGTGGCCCCTAAGCAAAAACTCTACCCTACTCTAGCTCCTAATTCTAGCTCAGAGATTTGTTTGTATATTCTGAAGCAAAGCCTGACACTATTAGACATGTTCAAAGATTTAAGTGTCAAATAGTATATTCTGCTTTAACAGAGTTAATGATTCTCAAGTATTTTTGCTGCTCCTTGCCTGCTGTAACCCTCATGTAGTCATGATGCTGACCATCTGCTTCTCATGGGTGCCCATAGGGCATCTTCAGCTGTCTGTCTGAATGGATTAAAAAATGAAGGTGATGAAGAGTTACTCTTCTGCCACATACAACCCTCCATCTCTACTGATATGCTGAGTGAGTATGTGGGGACAGCAGGGAGCACATTAGTTACGTTTCTGATAATATATGACAAAGGTAGCTTACTGACAAAAGGGTTTATCCTGTCTTACAGTTCCAGATGGGGTAGAGTCGATCAGAGCAGGGAAAGCACACCAGCAGGAGCATGAGGCTGGCTTGGCATCCAGGAAGCAGAGTGGTCACATTTCATTCATACCCAGGGAACAGAGAAAGAGAATGTAAAGTAAAAAGAGATAAACGACAAATAAAATATCAAAGCCCAGTGCTGTACTTCCAGCAAAGCAACACCCTAATGGTTCCATCACTTTCCCAGTGTCACCAGCTAGGGTCTAAGAGTTCAAACATGGCTTCTGGAGGATATTTCATATTTAAACAGTGAGAAGAAGAATGCACAGAAAAGCTGAACATCTCCACAGAAGTCCTGCATCCCACATCTGCCACCATGAACAATAAATGGCCCAAACATCTCTGCTGCCTCTCTGTGTTCTAGCGTGTGCTCTAATAGCCCATCAAGTGCTAGAGAGATGCTAGCATGAGCATTCCTAGGTGAAACTGGCTGGCTGTGGGTCCTACATGAAGGAGAGTCTGTCAGTTTCTGTTTAAGAGAGAAACAACAGCACAGACTCTAGTCAATGACCAGGAGGACTGAAAGTGTAGATAGTTTGAAACAAGCAGCAGCTGCTGCCGCCACCAACTTTAGGTCACAAACATGCAACCCTAAAGCACAGGCATCAAAACAAAACTCTCCATAGAGTCTCGTGTTTAAGGAAAACAATTTTCAGAAATTTAAGCAAATCAACATGAGTTTTTCTGACATCAAATCATCAAGGCAATTATAATCAGCAGACACAGCACAGAGGAAATCTGTACTCACACTGAGGGATGAGGTGCTTCGGATGCAATAACTAACACGGGTAAACTGTAAGAATTTTTCTTTTTTTTTTTTTTTCTAAAAATACACTGAGAACTAATTGATTGCCTATTTCTGAACAAATAAAAATGTTACACAGGTTAAAATGTATTTAGAAGAGTGACAACAGAGCAAAGGCCAGCAGGGAGAAAGTTCATGGCTGCAAAGTCTTGGTTATCTGCACGAAGTGGGACAGTACACCACAATATCACACATATTTGCTTCCAGGAAGTGGAACTAGCCAAAAAACAGAGTACCCTGTGTTGCTTCAAGAGACTAGGGAGGGGGGACTGCTTAGCAACCTCTGAACTGGCAGGAATACATTTTATTCATCCACAAACTTGTATCTTAGAGTTTTGGCGGAGTGGGGGTATTTTTTGCTATAACAAAATGTTAGAGTCCAGTTACTTACAAAGAACAGAAGTTTGTTGTTTTGTGGGTCTGGAGGGAAAGTCTAATGGAGAATGCCTAAAGAGGGCCTTCTTGTTGCCACAAGCAAGATAGACCATATATGTGCCAGGTGAGGTCTTTTCCTCTTAAGGTCCCGGATGTAAGCAGGAGGTCTCCACCTTCATGAACTAATCCTAACTGCCTACTGTCTTAGTCTCTTCCCTGTTGCTGTGATAAAAACACTCAGAAAAGCAACTTAAAGAGAAAACGCTTTATTTTAACTCACAGTTTAAGGTAAAGACCAGCACAGCAGGGAAGTCAAGACTACAGGAGTAGCATCGTAGCAACTGTTCACATCTACCCTGAGGAAACAGGGAGAAGCAAGAGCAAGCTAGGGCTTAGCAACTGCTCACATCTACCGTGAGGAAACAGGGAGAAGCAAGAGCAAGCGAGGGCTTAGCAACTGTTCACATCTACCGTGAGGAAACAGGGAGAAGCAAGAGCAAGCGAGGGCTTAGCAACTGTTCACATCTACCGTGAGGAAACAGGGAGAAGCAAGAGCAAGCGAGGGCTTAGTTTGCTTTCTCTATTTTATACAGCCCAGAATTCTCTGCCCAGGAACTGTCTCCTCAACAACTGAGACAAGTCTCCCCACATCGATTAAACCAAGATAGTCCCCCACAGGCACGACAGAGGCCCATTTCCCAGATAATGGTAGACCCTGCCAAGTTGACAATACCAGTCATCACACCTATCAAGATGGCTAATCTTAACTGTCAAATTGAGAGGACTTGGAGTCAGTTGGGAATCAGCTTCTGGGTATGTCAATAAGGAAATTTCCAGAAAGGACTGAGGGTAAGAGACCCTCCTTCTCAGTGGGTGACACCTTCCACCCTGTGGCTCAGATGTAAAGAACCAAGGAAAATGTGCCCTGCCTGCATGTCTTCCTGACATCTTCCAGAGGAAGCACATTTCTTTCTGTTACTGTCACTGCTGTTCTCTGCTAACATTAGATACCAGCTTCTTTGGCTCCCCAGAATGCACTGGAGAACACTCATAACTCCCCAGGAGTTTTTTGAGGAGTTTGGTTCCAGATTAGGATTGCAAAGGTATTCAGTTCCAACAGCTGAGTAAGCCAATCTAATAAAGCCCCTTGCCCCCTTTCATTATATACACACAGACACACAATAGATATAGTCTGCCTGCCTGAGTTTCTGAGCCAATAACCTGGGGAACTTGTTTTTCTAAGGTGTTCTCAAATAATGCTGGCCCTGCTGCCTGGGGACTATTTACTTTGAAAACAACAGTTTTAAGAAACAGCTCTCTATATATGTATTTTTTTCCATTCTGCCTCTGTCTGACACACATATCAAAGGTCTCAGCTCCAAACATTAACTCATTAATTTGGCCATCACATTAAAATCATAGCAACTAGGAAAAGCATTTTTCTTTTCTTTTTTTTTTTTTTTTGCATTGTTACTCAAAATTTGGTCAATGAAATGTTTAAAATTTTTCCAACTAAGACTCTACCTCAAAGCTACTGAATCAGAATTTTTATTTGGAATCATTCTGCATGACACACAGGTATGGTAAAAACTTACAATCAACCTGGTACTATTGAGTTCATAAAATGTATAAGCGGTCGGATACATTTTTTTGTTGTTTTAGACACATCTGTACGATACATCTTAGAAATCTGTTCTTTATTTCTATGTGCCCTGGTGTTTTGCCTGCATGTCTGTGTGAGAGTCAGATTCACTGGAACTTGAGTTACAGACAGCTGTGAGCTCCCGTGTGGGTGCTGAGAACTGAACTCCGGTCCTTGGAAAGAACAACCAATGCTCTTAGCCATTGAGCCATCTCTCCAGCCCCTACCTGATCAGTTCTTGAACTTGCTATGTATCAGAGTCCAGCCCAAACTTCCAGTTCTCCCAGAACATCCTCCTAAGTGCTGGATTTACAGAAATCCACCACACCTGGCCTGAGCAGGTAATTTTTAAAAAAACAAAACACTGAATGCATTGTTGATATGAATATGAATTTTCTAAGAACCAAAAAAAAGAAACTTCTCTTCTTCATCACTATGGTTTATAATTATCATAAGATTTTCACTTTATTTTTAGCTTTTTTTTTTTTATAAAACTATAAAGGCATCAGGATTTGTGTAAACTTGGTATTTACCATTAAAAAGTTTCTATTTTTGCCAATTTTCTGAAACATCAGAAATTCCAAACAGTAGCACATCTTTCGGATACTAAAACATGAATAAAATGAAAATTCAGTCAATGGCATCATTGCTTTCCAAAATTGTTGGAGAGTTGGAAAAACTTGTCTCCTCACTGCACAGGTTATTTCACTGAGAGGAATTTTTGCCTGAAATTGCTGTGATGGAAGCCAGGTGGGTATAAGGACTGAGGAAAACCAAGAAAGGGAGGCAAGAAGCAATGTGAAGCCTTTCTCTGGAAGGGAGACTGGAGTGGAAGTGAGAGGACTTCCTGAAACTCCTGAGGGCCACTGCTTCTCTCCTGTAAGAATGCTGAAGTCAGTCTCAAAAGTCTGGAGACCAGACAATGAGGTACAGTAAGGCTGTTGCCCAGGCTGGCTTATGAATGTTTGTCAGTTTGTTTATCGGTGTAAGGCACTCCTAGGAGTTGTTCCTCTCTCATGATGGAGGGTGAGCACATGTATTCTGGCAGTCTGAGGGTCTGCGCACCAGTCAGATGCCACTCTGGATCGAAGCCAAGGCTAGGAATTTCTTGGAATAGGAGGTCCTGGCCATGGGGTTCCCTTGCCATGTCCTACAGAATGTACAGACAAGTGATTTGGCCTTTGTAACTTACTGGAAGTTGACTCTTAGGGGCTAGGTCATTATTTGTGTGCTCTTCTGGGGCCTCTGGCTAGAACTTGCTTGTCTGCAGGGGTTGTGTGTGGGTGGCTCCTCTGTTTATAATAATTATCTAAGGTCAACTGCCTGCCTGAATTTCTGAGCCAGTCACCTGAGGAACGTGTTTCTCTAAGGTGTTCTCAAATAATGCTGAACCTGCTGTTCAGGGGACTATCACTTTGAAAACAACTGATTTAAGAAGGATAGCTATCCTTCAGAACCTACAGAGAATTTTGAGATCTCCTGCCTATATCAAACCCAGGGTTACTAGAGTCATTTAAATAAGATGTATGTGATTGACACACTGTATCCCCTATACTTTCAGTATATCTAGAATGCTTTTAACAGCCACAGAGACCCAACTGCCATTTATAATTTACAGTCTTTCCATACACTCCATTGCCCTGAATCTTATGCTTGAAGTGGATTTCAACAACACTGTGACTAATATTCAGACTACTGTGAGACAGTGGGGAAAGTGTGGATTGTGAGAAGCTCATATTTACTGAGCACAATTCTTATTCCAGGCACTAGGCAAACATCCATTCAGAAAAGTTAACTGACCTAAGAGGGATGGATCAGCTGGAAACAAGCAGTCACATTTGAGCCCAAGCTGCCTGCAAGTTCCATAGTATGCTCAGCCCGATTTCCTTAAGTTTCAAGGCACAGAAGACCACTCACATGCACCTTGCAAAAAGGGAAAACTGTGAGTGAGCCTGGCGAGCTTCCCGTGGGGGATCCAACAGCCAGTCCTTCCCTGTCTCTCATGGGGACTCTTCTCAGTGAATCTTGAACCACTTTGGACATTTTCTTCCCTTTGGTGTTCAACTTTCTCCTGCTCATTCACAAGTCAGCTCCTGGTTTTAATTTCCCCAGCACCTTTGCTATGAATGAAGCTGGTGTCTCTATAGCCCCCAAATAGATGCCCTAGGCCAGAAATGCTCATGCTGAATAACGGTTCTCCCAGTTTCTCTCTTTCATTGTGCTCCCACTAGCATTGACAACTACTATCTTGGGTGAGGTGACTCCAGCAGCCCAGTCAGCTACAGAAATGAACAGAAATGTGGTCTCTCATGTAAACCACAGCCAAATAGGAGAGCAATAACTCTGTTCATTAACTCATTATGAGTTTGAACTAAAGAAGACATTGAAAGATCCCACATGTATCTTTTTATAGCTAAGTAATAACCATTTTGTCTATGGCATTGTGTGGCTGCAACCTGCCTTCTGATGTTTTATTGAGCTCAGTATGGCTTCCAAGGACTTTCCCAAAGCGGAGAACTGGGGAACAATGTTATGTCATTCTTTCTATGTGGGATGCTGCCACACAAAGCCATTCTCTGATATCCAGGAAAAGTTGCACACCTAATGTTTAAACATGAGTATTAAAATAAAAAACTGGTTTAAGAATATACCAAGGACAATGAGAATCTCTTATCAGGGATTAAACTTGCATTGTTCAGGAGGTGAGATTCTCTCTGGAGTTGTTCTCTTGAAAAGGTGTGATGTGTTAACTGTATTCCCCACCCTCACTGGCAGCTGTGGAGACCATTCAAGTTAGGGGTGTCATTTGTTACATAGGTAGGGACATCTCTGGCACTAAGTTAATCATTTGACACAACTTCAAGATAGCAGTTCAAAAGCATTTGAGTCTAAGCCCAATGCCAGACACAGTGCACGTGTTAGTTTGGAAAGTAAATACAATTGAATCAAGATCCCCGGAGCTCAGAGGAGAAGACAGACGTTAAACAGGATTTACTGTTAATGGCACAAACACTATGTGGCTAGGCAGGCCCAGCAATGTCTAGGTTGAATCCTGAGTCTTGTTTCTCAGCCAGTGTTTCTTAGACCAGCATGTCAGGACCCATTCAAGCAGATCACAGCTGCAACCCCTAGAGTGACTGATTCTCTATATCTGGGTGGATACCGAGAGTATGCATTTCTAGCAAGCTTGCTAGAGGTGTGGATACATACTTACCTGGCAGGGGAGAGCTCATGATCATGAGGGTGATTTTCCCAAGGCGAGGCTCATCCATTGCACTGTAGGTATGTGAACCTGTGACTCCTCCAAAGGCAGGAAAGTCAGCTGAATAATTTGTGGTAGAAAAGAGTATTGGTGTTCTTTCACCAAAAAGAGGTGTGGATGCTGCCAGTCTGCTGGGCAGACACTGAGAAACCTTTCTCCACTCCGTGGCTTGGAACAGTATGTTCTGTGCCTTGTCCTGGGTTCTGCATAGAAAATCAGAAAAAGAAGCAAATTGGACCCTCCAACTAGTGATGATGAAGTAGGTGCAGAGCAGACTGGTGGCATTGTCTGATGGTGGAGAATGTAAGTCTGATGGTGTCTGATGGTGGAGAATATAAGTCTGGAGCTCAGAGAATGTGGTGATGGTAGTGGTCAGTTGACAAAGAATTGTGAGATAGATAAGGAGGTGATATCCCCTCCCTGTGTGCATCTTTCTTTCTCTCATATTCTCACTCTCTCTCTCTTTCTCTCTCTCTCTCTCTCTCTCCCCTTCCCTTCTACCTTTCCTTCCTTCTCTCACAAATACACATTTATTTTACAATGTGTATTCTGTAATTTACAATGTTTCTCTTCTGAGTATTCAAAACATGTATATTTTGTGGACTTTGAATGGCTTTGGAAATTCTTGTAATCTTTCCTTGCTCATGGATACTGTGGTCTTCCATTACTCTTCCAGACTGTGTTGATTCCTGCCTAGTCCTAGAACCCTCTGTAGAAGGTGCCAGTCTTGTTTCCTGGTAGAGAAACCTCTAGGCTGAGGCAAGGGTTATGTGAAGCCAGTTCTGGAACCTGGAGAAATGATAAGAGAGGAAAAGATGTAGACAAAAGCAGGATGGAGATCTTGCCTTGCATCGAGTTGGGGTTGGCAGCGCTGTGGCTGAAGCCTCTGTCTGATAGGGCTCCCAATGAGCCATTTTGATCTTCTCATCAGTATGGCCATTTTGAAAGATATACTACTGGACCAAAATCATTTCTTTTGATGAAGGGGAAGGTTTGTTTTTAGAGTCTCACTATGTACCAACCTCTTCTTTGTGCTTGTGAAGATGGTTAATCTTGATCATCAACGTTGTGGCTAGGCGGGCCCAGAGATGTCTGACAGAAACAGAGCAACTGAGGGAGAAAGACCTCCCAGTAGACTGGGAACTGGCATGGAGTAAAAGTAGGAGGAGAGAAAGATAGTAGTCTACATATGCTCCATTCTGAGAAACCATGTCGACTGTGGCTATCATTGTCCATGAACATTAGACTCTAGCTTCTGAAGAAGCCCTTTCATGAGATGCACATAAGCACATCTTCCAGGAGCGTCTATATTAGGAAGGGTGACACAATTGATTCACCTTGTTATGAGGCTTGTAGCTTCTTAGACTGAGCAACAACCAGGTTCTCTGGCTCACCAGCCAGCATGCAGATGGCCACTGCTGAGTGACCTAATCTGCAATCTATTACATTGGCCAATCTAATATTCTCTTTTATTACACACAACACACACTCACAGTGCTTATTTGTGTGTGTGTATGTGTGTATACACATCATACTAATTTTGTTTCTCTACAGAACTCTAATACAATATTCAGTTCTGCTCCCTATGACTGATGATGTCATGGGCCTTAGAGAAGAAACTATCTACTGACACTTTCCTAAATGGATATAATTCCCAACTACATTCTAAATACCTATCTGTATAACCACAGATAGGTGTGGCTCTCAACCCTCATCAAAGAAGCTTCTTTTTGTAGCAGAAAGAGGCTATTGTAGAGATCATCAAAATACAAAGAGTAAGTGACCAAGAGTTGTCCATCCTAAACTGGGACATCTATAAACATATTCCTATACCTAGGGAACAAAGTGAAAGAGGGGCAGTAAAGATGCTAAGAGCCAGAGGATCATGGAAAGATAGTGTAACCTAGACACAGGAATGTTCACCCACAATATGGTTATCAACACAAGCTCCGCACAAGACCACACCAGTCAACATGTTATCATGGATGGTGGGAAAAATCTCACAAGGCTTCACCCCTAAATGAAGAGCTATAGGCAGGTAACAGTTGCTAAGAGAAGAACCAGTCTTCTCCAGGGACAAACACTCCTTTGGGTTATCCAATCTCAAGTGGTCAGTTCTAAACATAACACTATATATATTTACAACATTATACACACACACACACACACACACACACACACACACACACATATATAGTTATGTGTGTATATGTATTTATATATGTATCCAACATACAAATGGACCATGTGGTATTTACACACGCATGCAAACACACACACACACACACACACACAAAATCAAAAAAGAAGATGTCAACCTTTCTTCCTCCTGGATTTCCTCATCTAGCCTCAGAAGGAGAGAATAAGTCTAGTCTTACTGAAACTTGCTATGCCAGGGCTGATTAATATCCATGGGAAGTCATCCTCTTTCCTGAAGAGAAAGGAAGGAAAAGTAGATTGAGGAGGAAGGACTGGGAGGAGAGGAAGAAGGGGAAACTGTGGTTGGGATGTAAAGTTAATTAAATAATTAAGTAATTAATTAAAAAGAAAAGGTTGAGCTGGAGAGATGGCTCAGGAGTTAAGAGCACTTACCACTCTTCCAGAAGTTCTGAGTTCAATTCCCAGCAACCACATGTTAGCTCACAACCATCTGTAATTGGATGGTATATCTGAAGACACCTACAGTGTACTCATATACATAAAATAAATAAATAAATCTTTAAAAAAAAGAAGAGGTCAACAAATCTGAGAAATATGGGGAGTATTGGGTGAGACAGATATTATGTAAATATAGTATTCATGTATGAAATTCCTTTTTAAAATGTAAAAGGGAAAATAAAGATAAGCTCTGGCCAGGCCTGGAGTTCACCATTGTAAGGGGATATACATGGAAGCTCGTGGCTGAATTCTATCTCCCAGGTTCACATGTCAAAGCTCTAATCTTAATTTGACAAACATGGAGAGAGGTCCTACAAAAAAAAAAGTGAGTAAGGTAGATGGGTTCAGTTTTTGGACTTCATCCAATCAGATTAGTATCATTATAAGAGGAGACCAGGACACTGAGATCCATATAAGAAAGGCTGTGTAGAGATACTCTGAGTAAATGGTCATTTCCAATCCACAGAAAAAGCCATGGGAGGAACCAGTTCTGCTTGGCACCTTACTTACACATTCAGCTCCCTTTGCTGTGAAGAAAATAAAATCCCGGGCTGGAGAGATGGCTCAGTGGTTAAGAGCACTGACTGCTCTTCCAGAGGTCCTGAATTCAGTTCCCAGCAGCCACATAGTGGCTCACAGCCATCTGTGATGGAATCTGATGCTCTCTTCTGATGTGTCTGAAGACAGCTACAGTGTACTCATATAAATAAAATAAATCTTTTTTTAAATAGAAAAGAAAAGAACAGAACAGAGAAGAGAAGAGAAGAGAAGAGAAGAGAAGAGAAGAGAAGAGAAGAGAAGAGAAGAGAAAAGAAAAGAAAAGAAAATCCCTCTTTTTAAGCCACCAAATCCATGGAATTTTATTAGGCTGTATGAGTTTACAGCTAGGAGACTGGGGAGAGATGGGTAGCAGAGAGAGGCTCATCAGTCATACCTGTGTGTGGACCTCCATTTCAAGAGTGAATTTTGAGGCTTTTTGACATTGACATGAATGACCTATAACCGGAAGTCCTAGACTGAGAAGTGGTTTACAAATTGTGGAAGTGGTCAGCCTGCCCTGAGGTTGGGGTGCCTGTGAGGTCATCTGCCACAGACACTGCAGCAGATATAGGGAACAGCCGTGAAACTTGCAGTCAGGTGCTTGCTGTAGAATAATTCAATATTTATATAAAATTGGAAGGTCTCACAGAGAACTCTAGATCAGTTCACACCAGTTAGCTGTATTGAGTTGGACAAACCTCAGCATGTTGCCAATGAATGGCATGTCTTTGTCGTCTGGGGACACTGCTGTGCTTTCTGGCTGTGCATCGGTCTTGGTGTAAGTGCCTTTAAGATCACATACTACTGCAGTGCTGAGTGATGGCTGAGTGAGTGTGCTGTGGTTTGAACGTGGTTCCAGTGTGTCCCCCAAAGGTCTATGTTGGTCTTCTGGTTCTCAGTGTGGCAATAGTAAGAGGTGGTGTACCTTTTGAGGGGCTAAGCCTCGTGGGAGTAATAAGGTAACTGGTGACATTATCCTTGGAAAAGATGAATGCTGTTTATCCTTAACAAGCTCATGGTATAGGTGAGTTCTAATGAGAGTAGTCTCTTCATCTGGCTGTCTGGCTTCCTATCTAACTGAGTGATCAACTCCCTACCCCTATCCTGCAAAGATGCCATTTACTATCATGTGACACACCCAAGAAGATTCTTATTAGGGACTAAATCCTGAACTTTTAAAGAACCCAAAGCTACAAGGTCAACTTTTAAAAAATAAATAAAGTATCTAGAATTAAGTATTTTGTTACAGCATACACATACCAGACTGCCACCATTTCCATCTGTATAATGACTAATACAAGAAATGAGAAGACACTAGTGTGGAATTACAAAGTTTGTGACAGATTTTCAGTGTCCATGCAGTGTTCAAGGCAAAAGCAGGCTGTTATGGCTCTCCTGTCCCCAGCAAACACCAGTCCACCTTGCTTTTTGTCTACAGCATGAAGGAACCCCTGTAAGGCTGATCCATTAGGACCTGCAAGAGCAGGATGCTGGCTCTAAGTCACTGTACTAATTACATTTGTGTTGCTATGACCATGACAATGAAAAGAAACAACTTAAGATGGGGAGGATTCATTTTGATTCCAAGTCTCAGAGGATACAGTCCATCATGGCAGGCAAGACAGAGTTCATGTGTAGTAGAGTCTCTTTATATCATGATGGACTCAGGAAGTAGAAGGACAAAGTTCATGAGAGCCAGGAGCAGATATGATATTCAAAAGCATACCTTTAGCTGCCTACTGTCAGAGTTTCCCAACACCTAAAGCCTAAAAGATAGCACTACGAGCTATAGATAATCAAAGCATGAAGGACATTTCCTTTTTACACCACAATAGTCACTACGACTGGAGAATGGTTTTACAAGATTCCATTTGGAAATGAAGAATAAACTGTATTTAGTTCCATTCAAGATAAAGTCCTACTCTGTCATGAGAGGCTCTACCTACAGCCTAACCTTGTGTGAAATCTGGGTTAGCCTAAAGAGATGGCTTTGTTTAGGAATATGAACTCTGGTATGTAAACATGAAACCTGGTGGACATTGGAACTGTGGGGAAACTGGGTGGTCAGTGTGAGAGGAGACATAATGTCCTAGGGAAAGCTAGGTATACAGGACATCCCACACATGTGGGCAGAACCAGCCAACAGGAAAAAGGGATCAGGAGAAGCAAAGAGTCACCATGAGCATAGCCCACCAGAAACACCAAGCTCGGCCTTATACTACAGATATATTCTCCATCATGAACCCTTTGTGTCTAAGGTAACTTGAGAAAATCATTCTTTCTTGATTCTACACAAAGGAAGAAGGCAAAATAATCAGTTTTCTAAGGGGAATATGTTTTTTGGAAAAGAAAAAATACACAGCTCGCCCAAGGATGTTCATTGTAATGCTATTCAAAGCAGCCCAAAGCTGGAAACAGGCCAAATGCCCAACAGACAAGTATGTGAGGGTGCCAATTCATAGAAAAGGGTGCCTGGAGGCAGCTGAAACCAAAACAAGACAGGAAACTCACTCCTCTCTTGTTGAGATAGAAGCGTGCACATCACAGTATTGGGAAAAGGCCAGAGGTTATATAAATAGTTGACATTTCAAGTATTTTTCAACTCTTCCTGTCAACTTGTGAATATAAGGAAAATTTATCTTTTCACAGATGGTTAATAAAAAAAATAATAAGATGCTTTGAGCCACACGGCATTACTCTCTACTTTCTGTCTTTGGAACAAAGCCACCATGGAGTTCACCAGCTTGCTGCTAAACTTCAGGGCTAGATGTCACAAGGGCTTGATGTTTACCCCCAGGATGGGTGTGGAGAGTGCTTCTAAGATAAAGAGGGAAGCAGGCAGACCAGCTCAAAGCTCACCTTGCAGGCCACCCAGATCAGACCTTCAAAGAAACCGTGGATGGAAGAGGGTGGGGATGGGGACAGTGTGTCCTGTACTATGCAGGACATTCAGGTGCATTCTTTGTCATTACGCTGTCATCTGACTGTCTGGGCTATTGCTCTGTGTCTCCTATTCCCCAGAAAGACAACAGCTGAGAGCCTCATCGGTAAAGTCCCCTTCCTGGCAGGGTGATCATGACCAATAATGGATCTGGAGATTTGTCACTGGAAATCTCTCATGCGGGACAATGTATGAAGAAAAGAGGTTTACCTGACCCACGAATCTGATGGCTAGAAGGTCCAGACAGCACGAAGCAATATGTGATGAGGGACCCCTGGCTGCATCCCATGTCAGGTGTTAGCTAACTGTGAGAAGAGAAGGGGTGAGGGGGAAGATCACATGAAAAGGGGGGCAATAAGAGGCAAGGAGAGAAGCTTGCTTTTTAAATTTTTAAACTCTTCAGAAGAACCAATTTTGCCCCAATTTATATTACTTATTTTGTTCATTGCTCTGTTCTGAGAAAACACCTGACAGAAACAATTTAAGTGAGAAAAAGACTTACTTCATTCATGACTTCAGTGGGTTCTGTCCATCATGGTGGGTAGTGTGTGGCAGAGCAGACAAGCTCATAGCATAGCAGGCCACGCAGTGGAAAATAGAGATACTGATGGTCCGCTGGCTTTTCTTCCATCTAGAATTAAACTTCAACATGAGTTCTGATGAGAACAGATCATGCTCTATGCCACCATTTGCTGATGGTGGCAGGTAGACCCACTGAGAATCACATATTCACACAATCAATGAATCCTGAGATACTGCCTTAGGAGGGTGGGGTTGCTATTTCCCCAGGCCACCAGAACTGGTATACCACCAAGAGGCCATACGGGAACTGAGCTGATTCATGTGCCTCCAGATGATGGTTATGATAAAAGCCCCATTGACCGTGAGTACCTGCTATGGTCCTGGCATCATGTGAGTCAACTGTCTCACTAACTTAGAAGTCCCCACATTGTAACCGAGAACCCTTAAGGCTTAGTGTCTAAGACCCTAGCCTGGGTGTTCAGGTTGACAAAATTCAATGGTTTGGAAGTGGTTTAATGCCTTCCCACTTACTCATTCATTAGGGAGGGAGACAGGCATGCCCCAGCAGGTGGTGGTGGTCAGAGGAAAACCTTCAGGAGTCAGCTCTTTCCTTCTACCATGTGGACGCCAGGGGCTTGAACTCAGGTCATCAAGCTTCACCATGTCTTTATCTTTTGAGACATCTTGCTGACCCCTGGAAGTGGTTTAAATGTTGTTTGTCTTCCCAAGGTAAAGGTACTTTTCAGAGGTGGAACTTAATGGGAAGTCACTGGAAGCTCCACTCCAGAGAGATTAAGGTAGGTCCCAGAAATGCTGGGTTAGTTCTCACAATGGGTTCTCACATAGACAGCAAACATATAGAACTGTAAGACGAGCAAACTTCTTTTCTCTATAAAGTTACCCATCCTCGGGTATCCCCTTCTATGAATAGACTCACATAGTAGAGTGTGGTATGGTTTGAAACTCACGGTTCCCAGCCAAAGAGATGTTTGGGAAGATCCTAAGGTCTAGTTAATGGAGAGAGGTCATGGAGGATGGGCTTTGCAGATGCCTATGCCTGCTTCTGTTCTCATTCTCTGCATCCTGATCTGTCACGATGGGAGACACAACAGCTATACTCATCTACATCCACAGCTTGAGCCATGTGTTCTCCTCTCTGAAGGACAATGTCATCCTGAAACTACAAACAAAATAAACCCTTTCTCCATTAAGCTGCCATGTAAGGAATTTTGTCATTCCAGTAAAGATAGCTAGTACAGGTAAGAGGCAAGTAGCTATGCTTGCTGTTCTGTCCAAATTCCCGATCCACAATCCTGCACACATAGTTTTTATATGTGATTAAATATGAGTAGTTTGTTACATTATATTATTGAGTAATTAGGGCCACAACTATGTCAATATAAAACCCATCAAAACAACCTGATCAGGTAAGAATTATCTTGAGGAAATTGCATCAGTGAATCTGTAGAATATGTTCAAGCTCAATTCATAAGACGCAAAGTCAGGATTTGCACCTATTCCTGTCTGACATTAAAGCACAAAGCCTTCTCCAGGACAAATCACATAGCCCCAACAGGATCATCTCCACAGTGCCCAGGAAGTTTCCCTCGAGAGTGATGGCCCCTGTTGCAGAAGTTCCCAATGGCTACCAGCAGTTTACGGGTACACAGAGATGGTAGTGCTCATCAGGAAAAAAAAAAAAAAAAAAAAAAAAACAGCACCTGATAATTGCTGTCTGTGCCAACTATTCTACAAAATCCCAGTCTCCTTCAACAATAGTTCAACTATACTCAAATGCTTAGGGTCCCTTGGTGGTTTAGAGGATCCATGAGGTACTCCTGGGTACCTTTGATCTGGGCATTACAGTCCCCCACCAAGAATCTTGCTGCAACACCCTGAGGTATTGAGAAGACTGTCAATATGCATACTTACCTGTGTATCCAATAACCTTGCTCAAAGTCAGAATTTCGCCATGTTTGTCAAATGAAGATGTCAACTCCAAGGCCATTGCTGCTGTAGAGTACAGGCTTTCCTATTGGTTCCACTCTCTGTCCCACTGACCATCTCTCTCCCCTCCATCAAGGACCCCTACGATGTGGGGCTTCTGTTTGATCTAAGAGTAAACTGAAGGAGACCATTTGTACTGTGGCAGTCAATCTCATCTCAGTATTTACCTGAAAAGGTCTGGAAGTGGTTAAATGTAAATGAATCTTGATTTCCTAGTCTATATCCTCTTGTTTGATAAGGGCCCTATATTCTCTATGTCTAGGGCCTGAATCCATGATCTAAATGTAATTCCATAAACTCACCCCCTCACTAGCTGCCTCCAGCCACTTGACATACATTATAGTTTTGAATAACACCTGGTGTCTCATGGCTCATCAGTACAACACCTCCCTCTTTCAGACATTCTGAACACACTGCTTACCTGCATATTCAATGCCCTCCTTCCACAATATTTTGGGTGGGTCTTCAAGCTACCTAACAAAGTGCAGTCCCCAGCCTGTAGTTATCTCTGGGCTCTGAAAGGTCAGAATTCTGAAGGTGGCACTCATAGCCAAGTCCTCAAATTCTCTAAAAACAAGGAATCAAGAGAGAAGGGGGAGATAAGTTAAAACCCTGATAAGTGATGGACTTTATATCTTCTTTTCATTATCACCCTTTTATTTTTCCTCCTTGGATCTAGGACACAGGTCTAAATAGAAATAAATAGAAATAAAATCACATTATACCACCAATAGTAAGCAAAAACACCTTTCCTAAAAAGAAAAATATTGATCATATTACAATCACAGAATTGTACATAAATGATACCTCATGAGGTTATGGGTTGAAATAACTGATTACATAATAAAATAATAAAATGGCAAGAAAATGACAGGAGAGGCAACTCTGCACAGAGAAAACAGATGTGTAGTTACAGATGTGTAGTTACAGATGTGTAGTTACAGATGTGTAGTTACAGATGTGTAGTTACAGATGTGTAGTCAGTCAAGTTGGTAACAGAAGCTCTTAGTTACGTGGCCTTGAGATATCTCGATTCTCCAAATTAGCTTCCTGGATTATAACCTAAGACCCTAGTAGCATTTATCTCACAGCATATTATAAGTATTACCTGAGACGTGCATGTAAAATCAGTGTTTACATAAAACATTTGTCCTTGTGTAAGATGATGCAGACACTTCAAAGATGCTTGTCTGGGGAAGGAAGAAGAGGAAAAAGGAGAAGACGGAATAAAAAGTAGATAGAAGATGAGAAAACTCAGTTCTTCCTGGAAAAAAAAATCTTCCATATGCAGTCAATGCGTCTTTGCTTCAGACAGACTATCAATCACAAGAACGCTTGGTTATCCCTACGCAAGAATGAAGATGAAAAACCACAGAGTGCAAGTCTCTGTACACGTGACATGCTCCCCTGGCCAATAGAGGGCACAAGGACCCCAAAGGACGCAGACCCTTCGAGCACTGCTCTCCAACTGAAAGAAAGGGCTGCTTGTGCTTCTAAGTCCAACTGTGCTCTATTTTATCAAACACATCTCCAGAACTCTTTTGTAGAAATATTAATCTTCTATATGAGTATATACTATCCAACAGAAGGGGTTTCTACTATTAAGAGTTTTGACATTGATTGTAAGTCCTTGCTTTAAAAATACATTCTTCCTCACCCACCTTACACACTGTGGAAGGAAGGTACACTGATACTAAAACCCCAGTAGCTCTGAACAATTTTTACCACTTAAGTAATTTTATCCTTATGGAGTCCTTCTATTAGCCCTAAGAATTATGTTATTAAAATCATAAAATGCACTAGATGAAAATATATTTCATTAAGTAAAGCTTGTATGACATTAGCAGTTAATTAACTTGTAATTGAAATGGGGAGTTGAGTTGATTTTATTTTTTTGAGGCTAAAAAGGATCCCATATTTTGGAGGCACAACTACGTAAAAACTAGAGTTTATAATTGCATGCTAGCCTTCACATTCTAACTACATGTAGAATTTTATTAGAATGCTACTTTTGCCTAAGATGGGACCTTGGATTTTCACTGCTGTAAAGACCATACATATTTGTTTGGGTCCTTCTGGTTGTCTAGTGACCAGCAACACACTCCTTCGACCTTCTTCCAAGCTGCATCAAAGTTTAAAATCCCATATGCTCACAGCCTACCTTCCTCCATTCAGGATATAGGCTAGGACCTTGTTCCAGACAAGATGTAAAACGAAATTTCCTAGAAGCTCCTATGATGAGCGGAAGCCAAATGTCTCCCTGGTTCCTTGGACAGAGTCACTAGAGTCACTGATTTTTTTTTTTTTGAGCCATTTCTACATTACTGGGGACAAGTATTAAGGTGAAGCCAGAACCTTGAAGTTGATCAGCCAAAACTGAAAATTCCTGGGCTTTGGACTGGTCAGCCTCATTGTCCAAATCATGTAAATGAACGATCAGCTTTCCAAGTTGGATGGAGATGTGCTGCAGGATGCCAGCCCTGTCCCAGGGTGAGATCTTCCTCCAGTGGCTCTCCGTGCAACCTTTTCCTATCTGTGTCAGGTCTTATGCTTGCTGCCCTGTGGACTCTGTGATGTCTTCCATGCCCTGGAGCATCAAAAGGGCATATATGTATGATCCCCACTTCTATATGGAAAAATCAGCTTCAGAAACATACTGTACAATGAGATACTTCAGAGGTATCCTTAGATCCTTGCCCCAGAGATATAGAGCCTAGGCCCTGTGGCAAGGCTACTGGGCTCCCGCTGAACACTTCTAAGTGATTCCTTAAAGCAGCTTAGTGGTTACATGCATGCTCCTCTGTGAACTGGTATGTGGGTGAAGTAACCTCAGCTACCTTTCCCACGTGAGACTGTGATAGTAGTGGCCCTGTTACCAGCTCTGCTATTCAATCAAGTGTGATTTTTGTAGCAAAGAGCCAGGCTTTGAATTCTTTCTTAAATGTTAAATAGCGAATAAACTGAGCTCTCTTCTAGCCCAATCCCTACCCACAAAGCCAAGAAATGTGTCAGCCTTGTCAACTCATTGTACAGGTCATTCATCTGAGACCTTCCCTGACTCCCACAAGGAGTGTACTCCTCCTTCATGTCCCATCCTCAGGGCCAAGCAATACTCCAGCCCCACCACATGGCACTCAACCACTCCTGTCTAATCCATGCCTACTGCTGACCAGTCTTTTCATAGTGACCATTGTCCTTCCCTGTCAGTGTTTCAGCTACTCCCCTCCATCTGTAGAGGAGTCAGATGGAGGTTTCCAAAACTAACTGTAGTCACCTAATTCTTTCAAACCACCTGTCAAAAAAATGAACTCAAATCAGATAATAGTGTATATGTAAGACCTAAAATGACAGAACTTCTAAAAAGAAACATACAAGTACACTGTTGTAATATGGCACGAGCCATGGATTTCTTAAATGGGACACAAAAAACAAGTATGAACAATAAATCAATGCCTTAGCCTCCAAAATACAAAAAAAAAAAAAACCCTTCCCTTTGATGCTTAAAATCAAAGAGGTGGGAGGGAGGGAGAGGGAGGGAAGGAGAGGGAGGGAGGGAGGGAGGGAGGGAGGGAGAATCAGCAAAGCATGTACCTATACTGAAGAAACTTTAAAATACTATAAAACAACCCAAAAGAAACCTGGTTTGAACAGACAGTTCACAAAATAATAGACAGATGTAACAAGTAAGGATGGGAAAATGTGCTTGACATATTAACTATGTGGGAAATGCAAACTAAAAGCAGGAAAGGCATACCACTACCCTCTAACACGGGTGGCTAAAACCAAGAAGGCTGATGAGCAAGTCAGGAGGACGTGGGGCACCTCGAACTGTCGTGATTTCAGTGCAAATGCAAATAGTATAATTACTTTGAACATAATTTGCAAGTTTCTGATAAAACATACCACAAGATTGTTTTGCTTAGCTGTTTACCCAGGGGAAATGAAAACTTGTGTTTCCACAAAAAGCTTTTTCACAAAGAATTCTAGCAATTTTATTCATAATTGCCTAAAACGAAGACTGACCCAAATTTCTCCTTACCAGTGAAAGAGTGGGGAAATGGATACACACACCCATAGCATGGAATTCTAATCTGTATTTAAAAGGAACAAGGTCTACATCTGGAAAACAACACAGGTGAACATCATCTGCACCACGTGGAGTGACTTTCTGTACTATTCTGTCCATCTCCACCCGCAAAACCACAAGGTCAGAAGGCAGGTGGGTGGTTATCTGATGTGGGGCCCAGGGGGTGGGGTAGGGTGGGGGTTGACTGCAAGGGTGGGGTATGAAGCAACCTTTTGGGGTCAATACTGTCCACTATCTTTACCGGTTACACAACTGTGTACCATTCTAAACTCCACACACGTACTTTTTACAAAGAGTAAATTTTCCCGTCAGCAAATTGTCTCAATAGATGGAACTCAGGGTATATTTTTTCAGGGAGCTCCCTCGTGTCACTTTGAAAAGTACTTTTGAATCTAGCTATTCAAGAAAAATAGAGTTTATATTAAAAGGTCAGAAAATAGAATTATATAGACAGTCTAAGGAACATCATACTGTCCCAAGCCTAGAAGGTGGGAAGTGGAGGGTCCTATTTGTGTCTACCAAGTCCCATTCTGTTGTCCTCATGTTGTTTCCTATTCCTGACCCCACTGATACTCCAGTCTATAATTCCAGGTATAGCATCTGATGGTTCATCTCATCACTCTGCCCACTGGATAACATGCCTGGGAGACAGACCCCTTGTTCAAGGTGCTGTCCTCAACCTTCAGAGATCAAGAAAGTCAGGACTGCTGAGGACAGTCCATAACACACATTATCTTCTAGTGGCTTTAGCTTAAATCCAAATGCCTGAGCCTAAAGAATAAGGTTCTCCTTACCCCTTCAGTCTCCCTCTTACCCCTTCAGTCTCCCTCTCCAGTCTCAGCCTCACCCTCAGCCCCAGCAGCAGCTCCAGCTCCAGCTCCCAAATGCCTTTGGGCCTTTCTAGGTTCCTCTTTGCCTCACCTTCCAAGTTTGGGGTCACTGCCTCTGCCGGAAAAATGCTGAATGCCACTGGATTGTTCATCTCTAGACTCTGGGAAAGCTGTATCTCTCTCTTAAATAGCTCAGAGACCTGAAACATTTAGACTACTCATGTGCATGTGTGCACAGTAGGTAAAAATGCAGATCAAGTTGGGACTCGGGACTCAAGTGTTAACCTCAGCTCTACAGACACTGAGATAGGAGGATCCTGAAACAGAACCCAACACATGAAGGCACTTGCTGCACCACCTAGATGGATTTAGAAGCCAGGTGTAGTCTTCACCAGGTGTAGTCTTCACCAGGTGTAGTCTTCACCAGGTGTAGTCTTCACCAGGTGTAGTCTTCACCAGGTGTAGTCTTCACCAGGTGTAGTCTTCACCAGGTGTAGTCTTCACCAGGTGTAGTCTTCACCAGGTGTAGTCTTCACCAGGTGTAGTCTTCTGGGGTTTTGGGCAGCCACTATGCCATAATTTGTGTCCCTGTGTTTTTAAACATCTTAGAAACACAAGAGAATGATTTTTTTGTTTTGGTTTGGTTTGGTTTTTGTTTTTTGGGGGGGGAGTTATTTTGTTTTTTGTTTGTTTTGTTGTTGTTGTTGTTTGGGGTTTAGAGTTCATGGCTTCAAAGTATTCCTTCCATCATGGCAGGAAAAGCTCTGATCATGGTGGTAAGAAAGGAAAAAGGATAGGTTGAGAAGAAGGTATTACCCTTAAAGTTACATGTCAAGAGACCTACGTAGGAATCCATCCAGGTTCCACCTCCTGAGTGTCCACAACGTCGTTCCTGAAGCCACACCATTGCTAAAGATCATTGCTCAATACAGGAGCCTGTAAGAGAGACAGGACCGTGAGTGGCGTTTCACATACAAATCATAACACACTGCAATTTCATTATGACTGCAGATCACTCACTGACCCACCAGGGTGTTCTGTTGGACTGTCCTCAGACTGGCTGGTCTCTGGTTTCCATCTCTGCCTTCTAAGCTATTCCAGAAGGCACCATGTGCAGTGAGGACGGAGCAGCAGGACTAGCATCTGTCAGGATGCCATTTGCCCTCCATGCTTCCCCTCTGCCAAAGCTACTGGCAACATATGAGACGATGCCTGGGGCTGAGAGATCACTCTGTTCCTTACTCTATTCATTTACACTATGGAGACATTCCTTTGACTACTATTTTTCCAATGACTTATTCCATTTAGTACCTTCTTTTGACCAGGGCCCTCCTGCTGCCTGCAGGACACTAGCAAAAGGTAAATAGTTACCAGTGACACTATTCCTACAATTAGCAAGGGAGACAGATGTTAATCAACTCATTACTAATTTACAATTAGAGTCTATCAGATTCTCTACTTTCGGCTGAATGAGCCTCCTGAAGCTCATGCTTGGATAATGGAATTCCTCACTACTAGGGAATCCCGTTTCCTGCCTTTAACACCCAAATCTAGTTCATATATTACTCCTTTGGGAAGTTTGTGAGTTACAAAGCCATCCTGTCTTGCCCAGGAGGCTGGGTTCTCTAGGCTCATTTATACACTGCTGACCTTACAATGTGTGAGTCTGTAATACCTCTGCTGGGGAATGTGTGGGCAGGGGGCGCTGGGAGTCTGGATATGAGATGGAAGTAGTGTATTCTGCTCACAGAACTGGCCAGGGCCTCCCTCGACACTGGAGCTAACTATAACCCTAATGCTACAGCAAGAATAAGGCCAAAACCTTTGTTCAGAACGGTGCTATATGGGTCTACAGGGATCCAGGAAATTTGGGGGTGAGGGCCTGTCCAGGGCTTTGACATCAAGAAAATACTTGACATTTAATCTCCATACCATTTTAGTTAGTAGTAATGCCTGAAAAACACAGATTAAACTTTCCCTAGATCACTGGACTGGTCTTGTAAGAAAAAGCAATGCTCTAAATTATCAGATAAACTGGGAGAAAAAAATTTAAAGCTAGATTAAATACACGTTTTGTACCAATATAAATCTGTCGATTTGAAAGGTATGTGGTTGTTATATAAGAAAACATCTCCATGTTTGGAAAGGCAACATCAATATGTAGAGGGCTGAAGGGTCCACACTGTTTGGAACTTACCAACAAATCGATTCAGGGGGGAAAAAGTATTGCGAAAGTATGTAGAAACTTTCAAACATCTGTAAAAGTTCTCTGACCTGACAGGCTTTGTGTCTGGTGCAGTATGGATCGTTGGGGAGACCATGCAAGAAAACTGAAAAGTCTGAAGCGAATCAACTTGGGAAAAGTTAGCCCTGTTTTCTCTGCTTCAGTTCGCTTTTGAGTCCTTTGTCTACAAAAGACTTCTTGTGTTCCTTTCCCCGGGAATCTAAGACTTATTCACATCCTTTTCTCTGGATTTTCACCTTATAGGTTTCTGAGTCTGGACCAACGGCCAGAAATAAGAGTGAGCGTTCAGTTATAGGAAAGGAAAAACTTTTCATTGATTACATCAATCTGAGGTCGGAAAAACCACTGTTAGAAGCAAGAGGCACCGAGCCGTGCTCAAAAAAAAAGAGCGTCGGACAATGCACACAGCACAGTTTTCAAATCCTTGCCTTGCCGTGAGCCCACTCCCAGCTTCTCGACCTTCTAGAAGTTACTTTTAATAAGTTACTTTTTAGACTCGGTCTCTCTACTTTCTACAGTTGTTCTAGGAACAAACCTCAGAGGCCTGAGTGAGGGAGAAGAAGGAGAACTCACGAATGTTTCACACCACGTGTCTTCTCAACTACGGTGATTTACGGTTGGGGCTGCTTTTACAAAGCCGAAACTCAAGAAAAAGGTGTAATTATTGGTAGCCTATCTGTACTACTAGAAAAGCGACACGACATAGACATTAAGAATTATTTCGAAGGGGCCGATCACATTAGCCCGTTGCCTTTTCGTGGGTCACTTTAGAAACCGGGCACGGCCAGTCTGGGCTTTACTTTCAGGAGGGCCCCACTTCAGAGGTAAAGGACACGAGGCTTGCTCGGCTGCCTCAATGAAGGGCCTCTCAGGCTTCCCTCCTTCGGCTACTCACACGCAGCTGGCGAAACTGAGGCTGAGAAAGGTGAGGCTCGGACCCGACCCGCCGTGAGCAAGCCCGAGTTTCCTTGTCCGGGCCCGGGGCTGCCCACGACGGGGTCGGGCGGCCGCAGCCCAGGAGGAGTTTGAACTGTGCGGTTGGGGAGTACTTTCTGAGTTTCGAACAATTCCCTTCCGAATGGCCCTCGGGACAGGTCCGGTCGGTCTTCCGCCGGCGCGGCCGCGCACCGGGGCGGTGGCGTGGCTCCGGGGGTCCCGCGCGCTGCCAGCATGGTGGGCGCGCTCCCGCCCGGGCGGGAGAGCATCGTGCCACGCCAACCCTGCGAGCCCGCGCCCCCCGCGCCACGCCCTGCGCCCAGGCCGCGGCTCCTCCCGCGCTGGCGGCCGCCGAGCGGTCCGGGCGGCGGCGGGAGGAGGAGCAGGAAAAGCGGCCGGGGGAGGAGGAGGCGGAGGCGGCGGCGGAGGCGGGGAGGGCGGGCGGGGCCCGGAGAGTTTAAAGCCCATCGAGGGGGTGGGGTGCGGGGAGGCGGCAGGAAGGGAAGAGCGCTGCGACCAGTGGCGGGCGGGATTCGCGTTCCGAGACCCACGGGAGCACGAACTTTCCGCGCACCGTCTCACGCACGGCGACTGGGACCGTCCAGTGTCCGTCTTTGCCTTCGGCTTTTCTCCGGTGTGACTCGTGCAACGTGTGGCCAGCGGCCACGCGGAGGCGACGAGGAGCTGCACGTCAGGTAGGAGTTGGGCGGGGAGCGGCGGCAAGTTACTTTTGTGGTCCGCGCCTCGCGGGGCCCCGGCGGCCGGGCGGCTCCCCGCGCCGTCATTGTCTGCGCTCGGGGCCGCCCGCGATCGGGACGCGGGGCCCCGCGAGGCGCGGCGGGCGGAAGGGCGTCGCTTCGGGGGGCTGGGGGGCTGCGGCGCCCCGGGCCCGCGGCGGGGCGGCGCGGGATGGCGGGACGGGGCGGCGGGCGCGCGGCTGCGGCGCCCCGCAACGCTCTCCCCGGCGCTCCAGCCCACGGGGGGAGGCGCGGGGCCCCGAGCGGCACATTCTTGAGCCGTCTTGTCCGACGGCGACGGCTCGGGGGCTCGGGTGGGGGCTGCGGTCACGGCCGCGCTTTCCCGGGCCACCGCCTTGGAGGAGGGTGGGCGCCCGGGGGTCACCGGGGGAGCGGGTGCTCCCGCTGCGCCCCGGGCCTCGGCGCGCGCGCGCCAGGAGGACCGGGCAGCGGTGCCAGACACTCCCAAGTCCCAAGCGAGCGCGGCCCGGCCGCGGCCCGAGGATCCGTCCCTCCCCCCCCCCCGCCCCAACCCCCACCCCTTTCTTTCTTCGGTTCTGTTAGTGGCCCCGCTACCCGTCGCTGGGGCCTAACACCAAGTTTGAGGGCTCGCGAACTAGCAGCCCGCCAGCGGTGGAAACGTGATAAGAGCGGTACCGTTTGCAGAAGGAAATTTCTGATGCAACTCTCTGCCTTTGCTGATTGCCTCTCCAAACGCCTGCCTGGCGAGGGCCTGCGGCATGTGCGTTATGGAAATTAGGGTATTCTTCACTTTTAAAAAAATGTATTTATCTTTTCTTGGCGTTGGAAGAAACCCCGCGAACTTCTTTTCCTTTGCTTTGACCGAAAAGTAGAGGAGCCACAGGTGATTTTTACAAGGATGTTTTTTGAAAAACTCTTTTCTTGTAACAGTTTCATTCAAGAGATGCAAAGAAAAAGTCCAAAACAAGTAGCATTAGTGAGTAAATATGTGTTATTGCACAACTTTCCCTTTGCGGCTGTTTAAAAGGCCAGGCCCAGAAGACTTTGTTTCAGAAAATGCTGATTCAGCCATTTGGAGCCCCTGAGTTTCAAAAATGGTGCTCAATTTAACGTTTCGCCCTGCTTTACCAGAACTCCAGTCGTGAACACCCCCCCCCCGCACCCCTGCGGGCATAGACTGAGGCTAATATTTTAGTGAGGTTCCTATTTTACAGAAGTGGACCTCGAGTTCTGGATTTCTGCAGCTGAGGGAATTGTGTAAGGCAATGGATGAGGGAGTCTTTTTAGAGTATTTCACCAAGAGTGCTGCGATCAAATGTGCTCCCAGGAATGAGTCTTGCCTACCAAATTTTTGTCTTAAAAAGATCAAAACTTTAGGATTAGTGAACATACTTTTTTTGAGTTTTCCTGGGAACCTTTGAAAGACTGGCACGGGCCAGTTCCCACATTACAGGGAGGGAATTTGAGGACAGACGGAGTTGCAGCCCAGCAGGCATTGCCGTAACTGAGAAGTGTAGCCACTGATACTTAGGTAGCGTTTCGCAGTTTACAAGACACTTTCAAAAGCCCTGTTGCTTTTTTATCCACTTTGTGACCCCCACGGTCCCCATTTCACAGGTCTGGAAACCAAGGCTCAGGAGGTTAACTGGTATTCTTCAGGCCGTACCAGCTAACAAAGGACAAAGCTCGCGGGAGACCTCCCGAGCTTTACACGTCTGCAAAAGCACGTCCACTTATAGAAGAAATGGTGTGGAGGAGGGACACCCTGCCCGACACACAGCAGAGCAAATGGAGGACGGGGCCTGGTTTCTTAGACTAGTCGCTCCCAGCCCTCCAAGATTAATGCCACGTAGACCAAGCAATTATCACTGGGTTTTTTCTTCTTTTTTATACTTACATACTCATTTATTTTAAGAAGAAACTTCAATGTTCATGACATCATAAGTTTGATATGATAACTTTGTTCATTAAAATTAAAATTAAAATGTTGTGTGGCTCCTAAATCACTTACTGCACATTACTTGGCCTGTATTGCTTGTGAGGCAATATTGGGTTGGTCAAAGTGAATTTTGTAGGTGGACTAGGGAACCAGAAAGCAGGACAAATTTTTGGTGGCTAGTTGTCTGGGACTTTATATGGTGGTTCCTGCTATGGTTGGGAGCCAGAGCAGCTCTGTCTCTCCAGTTAGCCTCCACTGGGCAAGAAGAGCAAAATCAGAACCACAGATCCAGCTCAAAACTTAGCTAGGGTGTTGCTGAACCCGCTGGGTCAGAGGCTTTACAGTGTTTCAAAGCCAAACTTTGGTTGAACCAAGACCTCCATGTGCCTTTAGCTTATTTTAGAGCTGTACAAATTCTTGATTGGTGTATCTTTTAAAAAAAAAAAAAGGATTTTATAAATGGTATAATTTTGTAAACCTATTTGCTTAAAAGTTTGTTCAACGTGTAAGAAACTACGCTGGGGGCAATTGTCCATCTATGGAGACTCAGTGCTAACCGCCCGCCCAACCGCCCGACATTTCAGTACTGGCACCCTTCATAGGAGGGAAGCCTGTACATAATCCAGTGTCTGTTTCTCAGTCCGTTAAAACAACATGGAGGGCACATGAAGAAGCTCAGTGGAGAGCTATGATGAGGCCTTGGCTTTTAACTCCAGCACCAAATCCTCCTCCCTGCAGAAATTCCCCCCACTAACCCACAGCAGGATAGAGCTTTGAAAGGAGAAAATATTACTTGCTTTTCATTTAGGAGGTTGGTCACATGTTCAAATTTAAATCTTTTCCGTTAGTGAAGCTGTTTTTGATTGGGGGGGAGGACATTTTTTTCTTTTTTTTTCTTTCTTTTTTTTTTCTTTCTTCTTTTTTTCTTCTTTTGGGGTTTTTACCCACCATTTTATTTTTTCCTTGCTTGTAGAAGTTTGTTTTTCCTCTCTTTTGGCTTTTTGATTTCAATGTTCCATCGAAGTCACAGGCTTTACAGTGTTCAGAAACTGAACTTTGCTTCAACAAAGACATCTGCTGTGCCTTCAGTTTCATCCTAAAGCTGTAGGAATTTTTTTATTTCTTAAGAATTTATTAGATAAAAATCTTAGAGCACAGATTTTTAAACCTCATTTTTTTAATACAGGGATTTAAAGCTAGGTGTTTCCCTGTAAGCACCGTTTTGGCTGCATCCTACAAAGTCTGATACTGCAGTCATTAATTTCTTATTTAAAAAGTTCAGAAATGTGGGAGAATATGGGGAAATTTTGAGGCAGTCAAATTACCTTGGAGAACTGGCAAATAGGTACTTTGGGACTTAGAATATATTCTTCAGGGTTTGTGTGCTAATGAAAAGGCAAATTGAAAGCTTGTTTATAAAAATAGAGTGAAAATGTCATGATTGTCCTTTGAGATATCAACCACAAACCATTTTCTAGGCTTATCAAAAAAGCATCTGAGAGAGCAAGAGATAGGTGCCTCTGGCTTATGCTCAGGGGGAGGACAATAAGAGGTTTTCTTTATTTCCCCCCTGTGCTAAAGTATTCTTTAATTTTAGCCATTTACTTCTCATTGGATTTTGGAAAGTTTTTTTTTCTTGATTGTTCAGATCCTAAATTAGAGTTGCTTGTTACTTGATCTGAGCCTGGCCAAGCAGGACTTCTTGTTGCTCACATCTACTGGGGCAATAGGAATATGTACTTAGAGGAATTGCCTTTCCCACCATGGTATTTCCTTTATGATTTGCTTGACCAGCAGTTCCTTTGTCTCTTGGTTCTACAAGTCACTACAGTTCTCCGTCTGAGCAAGTTAACTAGCCCCCTTTGTAGAATGGAAGTTTGTGGGAAGTTTGTATGGTATATAAACTCACAAGATACAAGCTCAGATGGGCAGAAAGTTGGTATATATAAAGGGGTTTCTGGTTTGCAGGCATAAGAAGCCTTAATATTTGTCCTCCCGCACTCTAAAGATTTGCGTCTGGACTCCATAGAGTCTTTTATCCCAGCAGGGACTGAAATGTGCACGTACACTTATCCTGCACATGCTGACCACGTCCCCCGGGGAGTGGCTGCAGCTCCATTCCAGGGCTGGGCTGGTGGGCAGCCCCACCCCTCACTGACTTCCTTGCAGGGTTTAGAGCCAAGTAATTAGGCCTGAGTAACTGCCATTAACAAGGCGCTCCTAAAGCACATGGCAGAGAAAGAGCCCTGTTGGTCCTTATCACCCTGCCATCATTGTCACCAGGGCTCATGCTCAGTTGGAGGTCTGGGATTCTCACTTGCGCTCCCAAGCAGGTACAGCTGCAGAGTGGAGTCTGGCTGGCTGATCCAGTGTGATCAAGCATGCTCTCTGGTGGCTCTGTGTAAGCTTCTGATAATAGGAAAACCATGCTGGTTTACCTGCAGGTCCTTCCTACCTTTCCTCCTGTCCTATGGGAGCCAACAGCCATGGACTAGAAGATGGCTTAACCACATACTGCCTTCACTTTTGATATTTGTTGGAACTTTGGCTTGCTTATTTTTTCTCTTTTTCTCAAAGTGCTGGGGATCAAACTCAAAACTTTACTCATTAAAAAGGTGTTCATTGTGGAGCTATAGCCCTAGATGTTAACCTTAATATTTTAAGGTATCGTCCCTGGGAGTTCACAGGTAAGTTTAGAACTAAAATACGCTTCAGTATAAAAGCCTTTATGTGTAATACTGTTTGACCATCTATAATCTGAAAATCAGAAATCACAAATCTGAATGTTTTTGAATGGTAACTTAGTACTGTTATAAATGGACATTCATTCCTACCCTATGAAAGTTATTACTAAGGCACAACATTACTAAAAGTGTTTTATAAAATTATCTTCAGACCATGTATACATAGTATATAGTAAACAGATGCATTTTATGTGTAGACTTGTGTCTCATTCCTAACATAGCTCATCAGTGTATAAGTAATCTAAAACCCAAAACCAAACAAATAAATAATCCCTTGCCTACCAAATTTAAAACTTTTAGCAATAGTTTTAGTAGTCTCTGCTCCAGGAAACTCATAATAACCAAAAACTACTATGAGTAGAGCTACTTTTAAATTTAGATGTTTGCGCAGTAGCCTCATGCCTGAGTACAATGCCCTGCACTGAATCTGGGGCCTGCTTAGGAGGACTGCTACCAAGAAGGTCTTTGCCTTGGGGTATTGGGTAGGAGGCGGAGCCAGGTGAGTTGGGAGTCTTCTGAGTGTCTCTATAGGCTGGCTATACCCAAAGCCTGTAGAGCCCTTCTTTCCACCTTGGCATCTATTGGGCCAGCTCAGACTGTGGTGTCCTTTTCCCTGAGAGCCTACAGGTTGCCAGTTCTAGGGAGCTGCTTGCTCTCTTTCGGTGGAAATTGGTGTGGATCTTACAGAAACCACTCCAGAGTGTTCCTAGAGAGATGGGAACACTATGCGCTGTGCTGTGCACCTCTTCATTGTGGTGCCTGAGCACAGGAGGAGGGAGAAGGTGATAAAAGGAGTGTGCCTCCCTTCCTCCTAGGCTCATCCTTCGATATCAGGTTGTGCCTGGCCCTTCTCTCTAATCTGTAGCCTGTGGGGCTGCAAGTGCACACAGGCTGGGGCGCTGTCCCCTGGCTCTCTGGATGACTGTGTGGAAGGACACAGGCTCAGTTCCTCACTTATCAGATCAGAGAAGGCAGGGGGTTCTTTGTTTGGTTTTGGGGTTGTTGTTGATTTTTTTTAATCAGAATGATAAATAAGCCATTAGTAGGGTCAACAAAGTTAAATTGTTTTTCAAAAAACTAGACTTAGTTGCTAAATAATAGATAGGAATGACTTGTGATTTACCCCTGCCCCCAACTCCTGTCTGCCCCCTGGAGCTGAGGTTTTTACAGTTTCTTTTACTGCAGAAGGTGAACATTTTTGCCTTGTTGTTCTGTCCTGAGTACTTTGTTTCTTTGGGCCAGATAAGGCATGTGCAGAGTGGGGACAGCCCCACAAGTGCCACTCACATCTCTGGCAGTGTAGTTTATGGTGGATACTTTGACCTAAACTCACAGGACATTATACTTTTAGCTGTAGGGTTTTTTTTGGGGGGGGGGTGATGGGAGGGGTTCTTTTATTTATTTTTTTTTTGATGGGAGGGTTTTTTTTACTTTTTATTTTTTGCCTAGGTGTTTTTATGTTGTTGTCTACTGCCCCCAAACAGACACAGGTCATACTCTTAGATACATTTGATAACCTCTCAGGTTTTTTGTTTGGTTTTTTGTTTGTTTGTTTACCCTTGGCCATGCAGGCAGTCACTGGAGACTCCCTGCACATCGTACATGGCCAATTCTGTGTCTTCCTTCTGAGTCATCCTTAATGTGGCCTTTGATTTTTCTCATGGGTCCCACAATTTTTTTTTTTAATTTCTTGGTTTATCAGATCTGGTAGAGAGCAGTCTACGTCAGCTTTTCTCAGAAGAGGTGCCTTGTAGGTGAGAAATATCCTCATCCTAGCCTCATTTGTTGAATCTAAATTTCAGTTAGTTTTTCCCTCAAAGAGTTGAGCCCAGCTACTGATTTAGGGCAGCCAGTAGGTAAGAATGAAGCTCATTTAATTTTTAATTTTTTTGAATCAAAGAATACCAAAGTGTTTGTTTGGGGGGATCGTGGTAGTTTGGCTCTGTTCTTGTTGTGTCTGGAAACTTTTAGGGATTCTCATTTTGTGTGCTGAATTCTTTTGGACCTGGTGGAATCAACAGGGTAAGTTGAGGACTCTTTCAAGCAAGAAGCATTTTTTTCTCCAAGTCTTGGGCAATTGAATCGATTCTTTTAATTCCTTTATTTTCCAAGAGGGGTGTTACCTATTTGGTTTTTTTAGCCTTCTACACTTGATCTTTGGTGATTGAATCCAACCCTTCGCTCCTGTGAGGTAAGTACTCTACCAACTGAACTTAGACCTTCGCCGGATCTCTTATTAAAAGTTTTGATTTACAATTCTATATGTGTCATGGGGCTTTATGGTTTTACATAATATCCTTAGTTTTATCTGTGACCTTGCTATTAGTTTTTGTTTGTATTTTCATTTTTAACCTTAAAGGACTTCTTTGTTCTTTTATTTGTTGTACTGGAGGTTGAATTCAGGGCTTCATATATGCTGGACAATAGCTCTATCCCCCCCCCAGCCCTCTTAGATTATGCAGTAGTGATTAGGGCATGTTTTAGGTTCAGGATATATTTGAATTCAGTGGACACAGCTTTCCTACATGGCCCCTTTCGCCAGCAACTGCCACTGTGCCAAATCCCACAGCAGAGTGATAGATTTGTTTTAGCTAGTTCTCTTGTTTTGGCACATTATTATACCCAGAGCAAGCACTCTTCTTGCACAGCATAACAGTCTAGGGTCACTGTGCCATCTCTCATTATCTCATTTAGAAATAAGAATTTAAAGAACTTTTCCTGCATAGTTTCTTCTCATTTACATATTTATTTTGTTTAGCTTCTTTACATCCTACTTAATGGGAAGTGAAGAGAGCCTAGAGATGGGTGGGAAGGAGGGGCCTAGTGAGCCACTGTGCAACTGAGTGGGGCTGAGGGTGGCAGCAGTGCAGTACTGACTTGGGCTGACTAGGAAACTGGGGAAGCTGGAGTCCAAGGTTGTCTCTCTAATTGGTACCTCTTGCTATCAGCCGGCTAATGGCTCCATTGATGCCTATAGGGACTGAGTAGACAGGACAGTGGTTCTCATGTATACTGTAGGTCACGAGGGTGTAGTTAAAAGAGTTTTAGATCAGTGATGTGTAGACAAAATGGTGGACAGGTCCCATGGAGGCTGTTGCCCATAGATTACCTATGGAAAGCTAGAATGGCTTCTGCCATTGCTAGGGTCTACTGTCTCATTTTAGAGGCTATGTTTGGACCCCTGAGGCCCTTCCTGTTCTTCCACGTCAGAAGCCTGTGCCTGAGTAGCCAGCCTGTGGAGCACACACAGTATGGTGGCTTTAACTGATCCTCTGTCCCAGTATGTGAGGCACCCTGTATCTTCAGTGTTCTCCATAGCTCTGAAGGGAAGGGTGTCTGGGAACTCTCACTAGATCCATTGTTTCTAGCCTGGACCTAATGGCTTGCCTTTCCTCACTGCTTTGAGAGAAGTCTGTTGAGGAGGTAAGATCCCTGCGTCTATCTACCCCTTACGACCTCCAGAACTGCTTCTTGCTTTGAATCTGCCTGTTTTTTATTTACAGAAGCAATAGTGGTTCTCACTTCTGATATATTTTTTTTTACTTCCACTGAGTCTCAAATTTCATCCCTGATTTCCAGTTAGATTTCAGCTCTTAAGCATTTGATAAGTCAGTTAGCCCTTCTCCACTGGCTTTGATATTACAACTGAACTGGCCATGTGTGTAGAATGCTAGAAGGCACAGGCATGGCTTCTCTGGAGTCCCCCTCAGTAATCATTAGATTGTTCCCCTTTGCTTTTTTTTTTTTTTTAATAGAGAAGCGTGGGTGATGCTTTGTCCTATATGACCTGCTCTTCTAGACCAGGAAGCTACAGCACAGGTGTCCTGTCCAGGCAAAAGAGTTCTTCTATCCTACCTACCCCCAACACTGAGCAGCCCAGCAGAGGGGCCCAGGGATACATATATATATATATATATATATATATATATATATATATATATATATATATATGAATGAGTTGACTGTCCGAACTAACTAAACATACCCCTGGAACCCAGGTTTTCTCTCCTTGGACTGTACTTTAAGCATAGGCATGAGCTGAAGTGTTCCTTCCCTTTTGCAATTTAAAGTTGGCTTCTGTCTGTCATTTTGTCCCTGGTGGTGTTGGCTTTGCTCAGCATCTCCACTAAAGAAGTATCTAGTCAAAGTTAAATTTTCAGACTAGAGCTTGTTGTCTTTTTTTTTTTTTAGATATTTTCTTCATTGACATTTCAAGTGCTATCTCATAAGTCCCCTATACCCTACCCCCCCCCCCGCGCTGCTCCCCTACCCCCCCACTCCCACTTCTTGGGAGTTGCTGTCTTTGATTTGGGCTTAGCACTCCTGGATGCCACACTGAGAACCGTCTCAAACCTGCTTCTGTTGGATTGACTTTACAGTTAAAAGGATTCTATAGCATGACCACCTTGAAGCCTCTACTCCCCAGGGAGCATCTTCTCTTTCCCCATCCCCCCTCCCCCCTGTGGTACTTAGGGACCTGAGCTGACATCCAGCCTACTTGCCTTACTGCAACATTTTCTGTTTGGCCCCAGAAGGTGCCTGGATAGGGTTTTCAGAGCTCCCTCCTCCCTTTGCAGATGTGATTATTGCGTAGTATACCTCCGCTTCAGAATCTGATGTCTACTGGTAGCTGCCACTGTTTTTATCGCCATCTACAGTTTCTGTCTGTTAGAGGAGAGTGTGAAATCTACTGCGTCCTAGCTCTGTATCTTGGTAAGAGTCAGAAATAATCTCTCCAAACCTTCTTTTTTACTTTCTTTATTGTAAACATGTGTGTGTGTGAGTGTGTGTGTCTTATGTGTTTGGTGCTCTATATTTGTGGATTCTGGATCCACTAATTAAGTTAACTCTGAGTCAAAAATATTCAGAAAAATTGCTTTTCTGTTGACCATGCTCAGACTTTTTCATGTCATTATATAGAAATAATATACTATAGCAAGTATTTGTAAGCATTTATATTGTGTCAGACATTATAAATCTAGGGATGTCTAGGGATGGTTTAAAGTACATGGGGGAAGATGCTCATAGGCTGTATGTAAAAAAAATCTATCTTATAGAGACTTGAGCATCTGTAGTTTTTTGATACCTGTAGGGTTCTAGAACCAATCTCCCAAGGATTCTAACAAGCAGTGTGTGTGTGTGTGTGTGTGTGTGTGTGTGTAAAATCACAAGTATCTCCTATCCTCTTAAATGCTTATATGTTGCTTCCTTTGTTGCAGCTGTCTGTATATCTGTCTGTCTGCCTGTGTGTATGTGTGAGAGAGACAGAGCTAGTGCATAGCAAATGCTTGCTATAGAGTATTATTTTGTTAGCTAATTCTATATATGGCACCACATTTTCTCACCGAGATAGAATGGTGGGTGTTTGTTGCCTTCCAAAAGGAGCCTTTCCTTTCTGATGTTCCTGCTTTGACATTTTGGGGGAAGGGTTTGAGATGAAAATGATTCTGGATACTGAGGTTCTCTAGCCATGGTCATTCAGAGCTCCCCTCCTCTCTCAGGTCAAGAAAATGGTGTTTCTGGTGTAATTCACCACCCATTTCTGAGCTCTGTGTGTGGTTTAACCAGTGGACATGGTGGACTTTTGGCGTCATGAGAGCTGCAGGCGCCGTTCCTGTTCTTGCCCATCAGAGCGAAGGGGGAAGTGGGGGAGGGGAGGACGAGAAGCTAGGAGCAAGAGGTTCTTCAGGGTTGCCATGAGAACCAGGGATCCGGGGATTGGGCAGCAGAGGGCCCCCGCTGGGCCTTGGGGCGTGGCTGCGTCACATGGGTTTGGTCCTAGGGTTCCTGTAGTGCGCAAGGACCAGCCGCGTCCCTCGTCCTCCCGGTCGTCAGGGGTGCCCAGTCTGTTCCCTGGAAGCTGAGAAGAGCGGTAGAGGACCAGGGACCAGCTCAGCAGGACAGGCTTCCCAGCACCTGTGCTATAATGGGGGTGGGTCCAGGCGGGCTTTTTTTTTTTAGGTGGAGGGGGGGTGGCCCCCTTGCTGGGATGGCCATTCCGGAGGCTGTGTTGCTTCGCTTAGCGTGTTGGCCCGTGTCGGGCGCGTGTCTGCCTATGTCTGTGCGTGTGGGCGCCTGTCAGCTGTGTTGGCGTGTGCCGGCGCGTGCTGGCGCGTTCCGGAGCATGCTGGCGCGTGCCGGGCTCGTGTTGGCGCGTGCCGGGCTCGTGTTGGCGCGTGCCGGGCTCGTGTTGGCGCGTGCCGGGCTCGCGTTGGCGCGTGCCGGGCTCGCGTTGGCGCGTGCCGATTTGTACTGGAGCGTGCCGGCGCGTGCCGTTCCGGGTAGCGCGTGCCGGTTTGTAGGCGCGTGCCAGCGCGTGCAGGCCTGTGTTGGCGCGTACCGGCTTGTGTTGGCGCGTGCCGGCCTGCCGCGATCTTTCGTCTCTGAGCAGCACGGCCCTGTTGGTTCGCCCTGTTGGTTCGCTTAGGCGCTAGTTCGCTGTGTCGGTTTGTGTTGGCGCCTGTCGGCCAGTGTTGGCGCATGTAACACGTATGTTGCCGCGTGTTGCCGCGTGTCGGCCCGTGTTGCTGCATGTTGCCGCATGTCGGCGCGTGCCTGCTGGGCCTCCACGCTCCTCTAGGCTCCAGAGCCCTTCTTCTGAGCCGTAGGCCCTTAGCTGGGGCGGAGCCTTGGCGAACTCGAGCGAGCCGCGGGGCCGAGCGCTGTCCATGAGGAGCGCTGTCCACGCGCTGGGTGCTGCCGGGTTCGGGAGCTGTCCGCTGGCCCCGGTAGCGCGCACGCAGCGACCCCGTGTGGCGAAGTCTGTGCTAGCCGGCTCTCCAGGTACGCAGGTGGGCTCCGCCATCCTCAACGTTCCGGGGGGACTCGGGGTAAGAGAAGACATGCTGAAGTCATGGTGGTCGTTTGGAAAGGGTTCACCTCCCAAAATCTGCAAAGGTCCAAGTGGTGGGCAGCTCCAGAGAGTTCGCGATGGCCTCGGGCTCGGCACGCTGTTGCGCGGCTGGCTGTCGGTTCGCTTGCTTGCCAGCGCTCGCTTGTCAGCTCGCCTACCGGCTCGCCTACAGTCCGGGATCGCGCGAGCCTGGGTGGACCGTAGCCGTAGGATAGAATTATGTAACCATTTTTAATCTCGATTTTTAAGATATTATGTAACAAGTAGTAACTGTACCCACGTAGACCTGTAATTGGAATGTGGAGACGTAGCGTCTGCTCTCAGCCAAGTGGTAGACAGCGGTTGTGCGAACCAGCTTGGGCTGTAAGCAGTCATGAGCATCTGGGGTAACTGAACCTTTTTCTCTTTAAAGATAGGATACTAAGGTTGGCCTGGTCATCTTTTAAACCTCACTGGAGAAAATGCACATTGGCACTGTAAATCTTTATTCATAAAACCTTTTATTTCAATGAAAGAAAATGTCAATTAAAATTGGATGACAGAGATTTTGTCGTCATTTCTGTTTTTGATTGAGCTCAACAAATTGTCCACATGACCATAGCCGCTATTCCTTCCCCATTGACGTAGATCTTCAGAGAAGCAGTCAGATCACCTGTTTACATTTTGACTGCTCTTCTCATCAGCTGCCATTTTCCTGTTGATGGCAGGAGCCACTGCCAGTGTATTGATAAGAGGCCTGGACAGAGCATTCATCCAGGCAGCTGCTGGCTGGGGACATTGCTGTCTGTATTAGCAAATAGTTTCATTTCTGGACCAGTGAGTAAAAAATGAGTGTTTTTTATTTTTGTTCTGTCTGAGTTTGGAATGTAGTGAATGACTGTAGGGATTTTGACCTGTTGGTAGCCAGGGCCTTCAGCCTTGGCCTTCATTTTCTGCATGTCCCTGGGTTTTTTTGGTTTTTTGGGTTTTTGTTTTTTTGTTTTTTGTTTTTGTTTTTTTCTTTGCTTTTGGTGGTGTTGGCTGGGGTGGGATACTTGGTAATAGTCCTGTGCGTTACCTTTTAGCCCAGCCCCCCCCCCATATTCAGCAAATGGGGTGAGGATGGGGGAGATGATGGGCTGGAGTTGGGGTGATTGAGATTTTCCTTTTCATCAGTCCTGAGAAGCAAGATGGTAAGTGACGCGTCCCATTTAGGGTGTCACACAACTATACACTTAATTGTGGGGATAGGTATGAAGTCCCCATGTGGACTTACGACTGAATTCCTGTTGTGCTTCTTGCCCTTCCCCATGTCTGGACTAGAAATCAGGGATTAGAGCTCCTGCCTGGCAGTATTGAGAATTGTCTACTAACGGTTAGAAGAAGGCAGCAGATGGAGTTAATGGCAATTTCACTACCAGTCTGAAGGGGGTGGGAGTAGTGCCAGATTGGTAGAATTAAAATGTGAGTAACTTTTGTTCTTAAACCCTCTCCTAAGGATTTCCATCACTAGTTACTCTTCTCGGTGTCACGTAATTACCACCCAGAACTGGGCTTTGAAAATTTCAGAGAACAGTGCATCTTTTGAATTTTACAATTAGGTGACATTTAGGCGACAGTCTGTATTCACTGACTTTCAACCTTTGTGGTCCCACAAAAACCAGACAGTTCCATACTTATGACATAGAAAGAATGCCTTATGAAGCTTTCTTGGGTTAGCACAGGTGAGCGTGCCATCATAGACCTAGGGGACTATGGTCTGATGATACCCAGGGTAGCAGGGTATTGGGCAGAGGTGGGAAGGGGTATGACCTTGGAGCTCATACTGCTCAGCCCACATCTTCAGACTCCATTTGGCCCTTGCTTCATCAGAAATGGAATCTACCATCACTGTGAGGCCCGTTGGAGATTCTTTAATTTTTTTTTAAATTTATACATTTTATTTAGAGGGTGGCTCAGGTACAGACCATGGGTAGAGGTCACCAGACAATGTAATTCCTCTTCTTTCACCATGGGGGACCTAGGGATTGAACCCAGGTTGCTGTGCTTGATGGCAAATGCCTTTATTTGATGAACCATCTCACCAGCCCCCATGGCTGGTTCCTAATGGACATGAAGCTGGAGAAGAGATGCTGTGTTCTGAGCCTTGTAACCACGTGGGCTTTGGGGTATTAGGGCAAAAGGTTGGCAACTTCTTCTGGCAGAGTTACTGCCTAACTAGAGGGACAACAGCAAAATGAGGGGTGGTGTGAAAGCAGTCTTAGCCCTTTGGACTCTGGGAAGTCTGGGAGAGTGTGTCCTAAGAGTTCCTTTGTTTGAGCCATCTTGTTCTCTATTTCATCCCATTTTAAAAAGGAAGTCGACCTGGGCCCCAGGTTTCCAGCTTCCACCAGTACAGGACACTAAAAGGCAAATCTGACAGTTGGTACAGCCACTCATCACATCCAAAATTGTTTGAATGGACCGCATTTGCTTGCAATCCATAGAATACACTATAGAGGGTACGTGGCTGGAGATAGTTTGACTCAATTTTTTTAAATTTAATTTTTGATAGTTTCATAAGTGAATTACAATAGTTATCATTTCTAATCTAGACAGTAAGTTTTCAACTTTATGATGGCATGCAAACAACATACACTCAATAGAAACTCTACTTTGAATTTTGATTGCTTCCTGGGTTAGTAACATGCTAGAAGTTCTCCTGTGTTCTTTGGCTGAGGCAGCAAACAGAGCTCTAGCCAGCCATGATATGCTGAGAGATAAGGCTGACACTTCACAGTGTACTGGATTGCAGGCTTGCTCTGTAGAGTGGGTATGTTATATGCTGTTCAAGTGCAGTATTTTAAACTTACAAGCCATTTCCAGTCAAGGATTGTGTATGCAGGTGGATACAACCCAATGTTTTGCCTCATTCCTGAAGCCATCAGTGCCTGAACCCCTTCTATAGATGATTATTTGATTTTTGTCTCCAGTGTTTTCCTTCCTTGTTTCCAGCTAAGTGGGCTTTGTCCCCTCAAGACTGTTGGGAGTTAAAGAGTCAGGAGATGGTAAGTTGAGGTTGGGAGGTGGCAAATCAACATTTATTGGACTCTGCTTTATGGGGGCAGGGGCTTCAGGACTGTTTGCTTCAGGAACATTCCTAGTCTGTAGAGCACTTCCTACAGGCATCAGGAAACACCAGGGGTGAACTCAGGATGCTTCAGGCTGAAACTTGATATTGATAGCAGGGAGGAAAGAAAATCCTGATGGTATAAATGGGACTTTAAGTCACCTACGCATGATTTCTCTCTACTTTGGAGCCAGTCCTGGAGCTCTTTGCCTTTGCTAGCCATGGCCAGGACATGGCAGTTGTTTAGAACTTAAGTGGGGCAAAAATTGCAAGGAGTACCTTGATAGCTTTTGACAAGAACCTCCCCTGTCAACATTCAACAGATGTTTGAGGAATCCGTCTGTTTTCTTGGTCTGTTTTCCCAAACTTAGGTTGAAACTAGCTACAGTTAGCATGCAAAGTGTTTCCCTATAGGCTCCTGTGTTTGAGGACAAGGTCCCCAGCTGGCACCATTGCACTGGGAGATTGTGGAACCTTCAACAAACAAAAGAAGTAGGTTACTGGTAGCAGGTAGTGTCTAGACCTGGTTACTGCTGGAGTTTTCTCTGCTTCTTGTGGTAATTTAACCAGCTACCTCATGTTCCTGCAGCACTGAGCTATCCCTCCACCGTGCCATCTCTGCCATGACATGCCATACCCTCTCAAGCTGTAAGCCAAAAACAAATGCTTCCTCTCATAGTTGCTTTAGTCAAATATTTTGTCACAGAAACTGTAACACATTTAAGAGAAAAGTAGCTAAATGTGACAATGAAAAATAAATGATGGAAAACGAGTGGAAGGATAGCTCAGGATGATTGACAAACACAGGCACAGGGGTCCCTCTCATCCACAGGAGTGCACCCTAAGACCTCCAGAGGAGGCTTGATGGGAGCTGAGTTAGGTAGCTTTCTATCACTGTTTAACAAATACTGGGAAGAATCAGCAAAAAAAGGAAAACCCAATTGTAGCTCAGGGATTCCGAGATTTCCTTCCATGGTTGCTTGTCCCCATTCTTTTGGGCTGATGGCAGCATGGTACATCATGGTAGGGATAGTATGTCCCAGAGCAAAGTGTACACCTTGTGATGGCCAATGATAGGGAGAGAGAAAGAGAAGGGCATATTTGAAGCTCTTTAAGGACTAAATCTCCCTATCGGCCCCATTTCTTGAAGGTTGCAACTGTCTTCTGTAGCTCCAAGGTAAAGGCCAACTGTTTTAACATGCAGTTCTTTGAGAGACATTTAGACCCAAACTATGGCAGTACTGAGCCTGTCTACATTTACATCTGTGGTGATATTTTATTTATGAATCAGGCACAGTTTGCTTATTTTGGAATTATCATTTACCGTCAGATATTGGCTGACCACAGGTAACTAAGACCACAGAAATTAAAGGTATAGCAAGGAGGGAGGGCTGCTATTAATATTTATTTATTGTCTTGAAGGGAGCTAGCAAGTTTCAGTTCTGACAAGTTAAATGTTAATACTGTTAACGGTTAATATTTAACACTGTTTCGCGGTTTGAAAGTGGTGCTCCTTAAAGTTAACATGTACAGGTCTCTCAGGGCCCCTTTGAAATCTGCTGCAGTTAGACATGGTATGGGGCCTAGGTCTGGTGTTCCGAACAGTGTGCTACTTGATGACCAGGCTTTGTGCCTTATTGTGGTTCCCTCTAGTTATCCCGCACAATGCTTTTTTCTCTAGAAATTTTCTGTTAAAGGTACATCACACTATCATTAATAGTACTACTAGTCCAGGAATATTAGTGAAACCTTTTCTGTCATTAGCCCTGCATTGTCATAAGTAGCATTCTTAAACGTGCTAAATTGTAAATCCATTTTTTCCACTATACATATTTGAGGTGCCCTGTTTGCAAATTCATTTACATTCCTGTAGGTTTTATGTAGTAGGTTTCCCTTCATTTAGAATGGTGCAACTCTAAGGAAAACCCCATAAACCTTTGGAATCTAGAATGGATTAGGAAACTCTCCATGCCTTTCTTTGAGCTGCTACTTTCTTTATCATCCTTGCCATGTGGGGGATTGAAAACAGGGCCTCAGGCACTCGACCTGAGCCCTTGACCACCGAGTAGCTTGCATTACATTTGTACGCTTTAACACCTTGCTTCTCCAGCGGCCCCTGCATACTGCCTTCCACCTCTTAGTAAGGTAAGGACTAGGAAGGGCCTTTCCCAGTCTCTACAGCGACAACAGAGATGTCCCACTGAGGCTCTTGGCCTGTCTCATGTCAGCATGAAGTCTGCTGTATCCTGAAAGGTAGGTCTAAGCTGTCTCATTAGTAACCTTGTTAAGGGAAGTGACAAAAATTAGCTTTCATCTTATCTGAACATGTGACTACATTCTAAGTTTATTAATTCACTCCTCTACTTTGTTTAGTGATACCTTAAAAAAAAAATCTGACATCAAAATACCTCTCTGGGCAATAAAAGCACTAGTAAATTCTTGTATTCATGCCTGTTCTAGTTGCTCAATGGATGTATTAATACAGCCCATTGGACTTTGGGTCCCATTCCTTGTCACCTTTTTATCAAGAATCAGCCTGGTTATGTTGAGATATTGAGCAACTCAGCACTTTCCAGAAGGTCCCTGGCAGGGAAGCTTAGGGAGCAAGGAAGTTAATGTAGGTGTTTTGTGGCAGCACTTTCCAGAAGTCACTGTGCTTCAGTGTACTGTGATATTTAGGGGGTACTTGTGAGAGTGCAGTAGGGGTTGAAGTTAGAGCCTCACACATTCAGGTAAGCATCCTACCACTTAACCACCTCCCCAAGCACCTCTTTATTAGATGAAGTTACTAGTTCTACTTCTGGTGTCATATCTTGAGGACACCATTATCAAATCCCTCATGAAGATTTTTTTCCCATGCTTTTTTGTCTCATAGTTGAACAGAGATTATTTTTACTTCTGCCTTTCCCACTGGGTGCTTTTTATTGGTGTTGTCATTATGCTTTCTCTGACTTGTCCTGGATAGGACTTTCAAATTAAACCATGCTGCAAAAAAGTAGTAAAGGGAAGGACCTGTCTGTTCTCCATCTTAGAGGAAATGCTTTCACTGTGGAGCATGACATCACTTATAGGCTTTTCCCAGTACTTAGCCCACTATTGGGTAGTACTGTTCAATCCCTTTCCCCTGAGTTAGTTTTTAAGGAAGAATCCAGATCTTTGGATATTCCTGTGGTTACTTGTAAGGTGTTTTGTTGGGTGTTTGACACTGTGGCCTTTTGGAACAGGTGTGCATAATTTGCAACATTGTTTGCTCTATTTTCTAATTCTTGAGGTCATAGGGGTTGTGACAGTGACAAGTAAGAAGGCCTGGAGATGCACCCCAATATCACAATTGCTTAACAGTTCTTAGTTTATTCTCAGAGTTAGTATGCCCTTATCACATTAAAGTTAGATTGAGTTTATACTACTCTCTCAGGGCCAACCTTGGCTTTTCCAGGGAGAACATTGTACACTATACTATACCACGTCCTCAGGAGAAGGAAGAGGTGTGATGAAGCCCTTGCCCCATTTGGAAAGTGCTTCATGTTCCCAGGTCAGAAATAGATCCTTGAAGAGCTGTGCTCAGTCCCGGATGTGGTGGCCTGGCCACAGACAGAACGTGGTTGGATGTTCCAACCCATTGGGAGGCCTGGGATACACAGTTGTTCACTGGAGCCTCACGGTCCATTCCTCACAGGCAGCAAATTCTTAATGTCACACATTTGGAACAGACTAATACAGATAGGGTGTGTCCATATAAGCTGGGCACTGTTGCTCCTCTGTGGCTGGGGACATCTTCTCTGGGACTCTGGTGAATGTTTTTAAGCTTAGCCTCTGAGTTCACATTGGCAAAGAGAAGATAGTCAAGCTCTGGCCATCTCTGGGTGTTGTCCACCCCAAAGAGGCTGCATTACACGAAGGGATAAGGCTAAAAAATTCTTGGAAACTAGAAATACTGGAAATGTGACATTTTCCTCGTGTCTCTCCTCATGAGTGTGACTTGTACAGAAGGCAGCTAAAGAACATTCTCCATGGTGGGACTGTACACCATTGCCAGAATCAGCATTCAGGCTGGGGTGTGGAGAGCACAGCTGAGCCACTTTTCAAGGTGCTGACCTGTGGGTGCCTCCTGAGAGCAGAATGGAAGGAACTGTCCTACCCTGGGTCACTGGCCATGTACTGCATGCTGGGTATCAAGTGAAAATTTATGAAAGCTGGTGTGGTTGTTTTAGAAATACCTTTTTGAAGAAGTCAAAGCACTCAAAGGGGTTCTTATTCTATGAGATCTTTTCTCCATGTTGACTTGGAAGATTGAGTTCAAGCGGCTTGACTACCTTTAGACTGCCCTAGGGTATGCATTGAAGTTCTTCATGACTGACTGCTGAAACCTTGGTTCCCAGGGGAGCCACTTTAGGTCTGTGGGCTATGGAGGCAAAGAACACTGTATATAAAACACTTGGTAAGTTGTAGATCCCAAGACCCATTGCTCCTTAAAAAATGACTAAAGAACCTAAAAAATTGTGGCTAAATGGCTACATAGATTGATATTCATCTCCCCAACATACACTCCTTATTTTCTGGTTTCAATCTTAACTAAATCTTCAATTTAGTTAAGGATGACCCTAAACTTCTTTTCTTTCTGCCTCTATTTCTAGAGTACTAGCATCATTACAGGCATATACCACCATACCCAGCTTTTTAAAAATGTATTGTACATTTTTTTTTAGTGTAGTGTAAATTCAGGGCCATGAATGGTAGGTAGAGACACTCTACCAAATGAGCTATATCTGCCAGTATTTACCACTTGAGACATCAAAGCAAAGATATATTTTTAAATTGTTCTACCTTTAAAACAAACTAAGTATAATGTCACTTATAGAAAGTACAGTATTAAAAACTCTGAGGTAGCCCATTGCTCAAGTCCTCCTAGAGTCAAGTGAAGAAGGCTGCCTTGTGAATCCAGAACAATCAACCTAAGCTAGGAAAAGATGAGGGGGAGGCTGGAAAGACTGTATTATAGTCTCTTAAAAGTAATTCTGGCTTGACACTTGAGATCAGGTAGCTAACTCTTCCCTGACCCCTATTTGCTAAGCTTGTATAGTGAACCTGATATGAACAGGTCTACTGACAGACAAGTTCTATCTTCAATCACTCTGACCAGTTGGAGGCTAAAGAAATCAATGCTAGTGTTATTCCCCTACCGTCTGAGAATACTTTAGAACAAAATAGCTATTTGGCAGTGGTGGGGAATGACCAGGGGGTGATGAGATGGCCTTTTGTCCACAAGACTATAAGGTTTAGAAGTTCAGAAGGAAGAGTGTTGCAAAGAAAGCAGCTTTCCTTCTGTCTGGGGCAGTCTTTCAGAGCCACAGAGATATAGCTGTGGTACATCCCATCAGAGGGCTTTGTTGCCTGAAAAAACAAAGGTCAACAGCTTAAGTTCCCTTCCGGACCCCCTGAGGGCAAGCCCAGCTAGAACACATTTAAACACTTGCTTACCTGCAGTTTTTGCAGAACTGATAAACGTAATGGCTGACCATGCATGCCACAACCTGTTTGTCTTTCCATACTCTTCATTCCTGGGTCTGAGCAATGATGAGAGTTGGCCACATTACTCGTGACTTGTGTCCCTAGGCTTATGGAAGCAAAGTTAGAGCCCATATTGAAGATGTAGAAATAACTGAGGGTAGTAACACTGAGAATATGATGAGGATCCAGAAAATTATAATTCAGTAATTAATAATAACTCATGTGACTTAGACTGAAGCACTTAATTAATTGGCCCATTGTGTTTAGGTGTGAGGAGGAAAGGAGAGCTACTCAAGGGCACAGGCAGTTTGGGTGAATTCAAAGTACAATAAGTATCATGATTCGAATTTGCCCTTTGCATGTCTCTTTGTTGAGAACTGAATCTCTTAAGTTCCTATGTCAGTAGTATATAGAGCTCTGAGACCCTTAGATAGGTAATAAGGTTTAGATGAGTATAGGAGACACCCATGCTAGTATTAGTGAGGTTACAAGAAGAGGCTAGATGCAAGCTAGGATATTTGTTGAGTTTTACCATGTGGTGCTGCCACCATGTTCTGATGAACCAAAAACGCCCTTGCCAAATGCCAAGCAGATGCCAGGGCCATGCACTTGAACTTGGCAGCATCTAGAATCATGAGCAAATAAACTTCTATTTATAAATTATCTAGCCTCAGATATTTTGATATCTCAGCAGAAGATGGGTAAGGGTGGCATGTCTATGCTTCTTAGCTCATGGGCCCTGCAGTACTGGGGGATGGGTGGGTAACAAGGATTCTGGGGGATAAAATAGTGTGTGTATCTGAAGAGAAGGGATGGCTGCTGTCAGCAGTAGAGGTAGAAATGGATGGCTCTCTGTTGCTTTTATAGCTAAGGTTAGTTAGGCTGGTAGATTAGGTGAAAGGCATATAGGAATGGTGGAGGGTCCATGATGCGCTTTGATGGGTGCTCAATATGTCAACAGAATTAATGGAAGAGGAAAGCAGGATTTCAGAAGGCCCATTTAGGTTGTTTGAAGTTTTCTATGTGTTCTGTGGGCAGAAAGCGTCAGCTCAGCAAGGGAATTCTCTGTACATTGGGTGTGAAATGAGCTGTGTTTCCCTGTCCCAGAGGACTGGTAAAAGAAGTATCTCCAACCTGTGAAAGGAGTGTGTTTCTACATCTGCTCTCTCAGGTTCCTCTATAAAAGCCTTCCATTCTCTTCAAAGAAACTCTTGTCTATTTCTGTCTGGAGAATATTTAATGCTTTTGTGAATGAAACGATTTTTTTTTACCATCAGCTTTCTAATTACCACATTACTAGTGGGGTGGGAGGGTTGCAGCCTGATCCCAGATTGCAACCTCATTGAATGCTCACCTTGGTTCTGATAGATTGTCCTTCATTTCATCTGTAAAGAACAATCTTTTTTTTTTTTTCAAAATCTGTTCTCCTATTCCCCATTCCCTTTGCATTTCTGTTTATTATTTCACCATGTGATCTTTGGCCCCTGGGGTGGTTAGGGCTCATGGTGTGTGGGCTTTTTGCCTTTGATGTAAGGGGAATGGCCTTGTTTTGCTCTTTTTTTTTTTTCTTTTTGAGCTACTTGTCTGCTGGAATATGGCTTATGCGAGGCATATACCATGCATAAGATTAAGGGTCTTTATTGTTTCATACTTTATCACCAAAATCCTCAAGCAAGCAGGATATTTTTTTTCTCTTGCCAACTGATATTTTTATTTAAAAATAATAATTAGGTGAGTGACATGACTCAGTCAATAAAATGCTTACTCTGCAAACAGGAGTTGGACCCACAGCACTCACATACAGCACTCACATACAGCAGGCCTGGCCATGCACATCTCTAGTCCCAGTGTTAGGGACAAAGACAAACATCCCTGAAGCTTGCTAGCCAGCCAGTCTAGCCAACTGGGGAGTTCTAGGTTCAGTGAGTAATATTGCTTACCTTTCTGTTCTGTGATAAAATATCATGGGCAGAAACAAATGAAAGAGTTTATTTGGGCTTATGGTTGCAGAGGGAGAGTTCATAATGATGGAGAAGAAGACACTGAAGCAGATGGCCAGAGCAAATAGCTAGCTGATCACATTTTGTTACATAGGAAGCCAGAAAAGTAAACTGGAATTGGAACAAGGCTATAAACTCTTACCCACCCCATGCCCCCATGACACTCTTTCTTCTCTAGCAAAGCTCTACATTCTAAAAGTTCCATAACCTTCAAATCAGGTTAATTGGACACCAAATGTTCAAATACATGAGCCTGTTGGGGACAATTTTCACTCATACCTCCACAGTGACTCTGTCACCAAAAGTAAGATAGAGAACAGTTGATGAAAGCATCTGACATTGACCTCTTTTTTTCCATGTGCTCACACATATGCACACACACATGAACATACTCCTGTTTATGTACCACACACATACACACAAGTACTTCACCTGTTGTTTTTTGAGGCGGGATCTCTCACGGAATCTGTGGCTCCCGTGTGTGCCCTTTTACAAGTGTTCTGGGGATCCAAATTCAGATCTTCTTGCTTTCACAGCAGGTATTTTTGTCAATGGAGTTATCTACCCAGACCACTTTTATATTTTAAAGATGCTAGCTTTCAAATTCAGGGCTCCACACACGCTAGGTCATTGTACTGCCATCAAGCAATACTGCATCTCCTAGATTTAATTGTTGATTCACGTTGAAGCTGCCCATATGTTCTGGCCATAGCATTCTAAAATTTCATGATTGCTTTTTTAAAATTTGCCTTTTCTTTCATTCCTACTTATTCGTGTATATCTTAATTTATCCTATTAGTATCTTACTTTGTGAAATCGTGGTAGTTTCTTGTATCTTTCCAATGTGGAATTTGCATTTTAAATTTAGTCTGTCTCCTTTCAAGAAGGCCTAGGCTTCCCTGCGGCCAACCAGGCTGAATATCTTTGTTGTGAAAGTTGGGATTTGTTGGGTGTCTAAATAGTTACTGTTATTACTCTAAATATTTAGTGTGTGAACACTAGACAGAAAGAACACTTTATGTTAGCTCAGGAATTTTTGGAAGATACCAAAGATACCAAACAAGAATCAAGAGGTACCTTGTTTCTAGAAAATCTTGGAATAAGCTAAGACATCTGTTCTTGACCAGGTTTGTATATTCCTTAATAAGATCTTAAGTTTTTGTCATGTCTAACTATAAGGCTGCATGAGATATGCTCTCTTGACTGAAAGGAAAACAGATGAAGGAGTTCCATCTGAAGTCAGTAGATGCCTAGCTCCCACAGGAATGGTCAAGGTCAGCCCATGACCATGACATGTTGGTCTGCTTTGGAACATTACCAGAGCCTGTTGTAGGTGCTGTCTGGGGTCATGGTAAGCAGTGCCCAGGAGAAGTGTTTATACAGTCTCTGTGGCTATGGATCAACCCTGAGGTCATTGTGGTGGCTTGTATATTAGTTCATTTTGTAAGACTTAAAAAGTGTACTGTTTGTTTTTCCGACTGCCAAGTTTAACATCCATTTTTTTAAAATAGACAAACGTGTTTGATGTAGTGACCTTCCACATTTTTTTGTTTTATCTTAGAGATTGACTTCTTGTGCCCACACACACTTTAAAAGCAAGTCTCTAAATCTGAAGGTACATATGTGGCATTAAGAAGTGGGTCTGGGGCATTCAACCAGAATCCAGGAAAAGAGTAGATCCAATGGAGGTAGAAATCTCCAAATATAAAAATTAGAAATGATGTCATTTCTAGAAAATGGTTTAAAGCCATTATCTGTCTTTCTGACACTCTGTGTGGAAAGATAGACCGTTTTTTGCAAGACCCTCTTCCTAATGGCATAGTTGAGTGTTAGAGCTTTGGTGTCTGGGTCCCCAGGAAATAGTTATAAAATGGCTGTTTTAGCTTCAGTTGCTCCTTCTAGATTGTTCCTATAGTGTCTGTAGCTTCAGGTACATATTTACCTAGGGAGGATGATCCTGAATAGGCTATAACTGGTGTATAACAGGAGTAAAAGCCCCCTTGGATCTCTCTGCCCCTTAGGGTTACCAGAGTCTTTCTCCACAACAAGAATTTATTGTGAGCAGCACGGAGGTTCCTTGAGGTGTAGGTCTATTTTTGTTTTGGCATGCCTTCTCAGGGTTGAAGAGACACATCTGAATAGGCTGAAGGCCATCCATAACTACTTCTGGCCCCACTAGGATCATCTGACCAAGTTGTATCTCCTGTGTTTTTCTTTTCTGGTTACATCATTCAAATGGAGCTCTTCCTCAAAGCCTCTGCATTCCAATAGCCTGATCAGGACTGCTTGATGTAGACACAGCATGGAAATGAAGACACTTTTCACAGTTGGCCTTTTTGGCTTGAAATGTGGTCACCAATAGCAGTTGAAGGAATGCGGCCTCCTGGCAGGAAAGACCTGGTGCTATGACAGGCCCTACTTTTTATCTGAGCTCCAAGAGCTTGGTCTACACTTATCCATTATCATAACTGTTTTGATTTTTCTGGTATTGGCTATTGAATCATGGACTTTACATATACTAAGCAAGCACTCTACCAACAACACACTCTGAACCTTATTGCTATGATTGACAACTTTGAGTCCTCACAAATGTCAGTGGGTAGTGAATAGTGTATGTCCCACCAAACATTGATCTGAGGAAGTAATTTCCAGACTTCTTTGGACACAAATTTTTGGGGTATTTTTGTTTGTTGTTTTGAGACCACCCCAACTTACTATATAGACAAAGATATCCTTGATCTCTTGGTTTTCCTGCCAGTGACTCTTGAATGCTAGAATTATGGGTATATCCAATCATGACCTGAAACTAGACTCATTGGATTAGGTATACTTTCAGTGCATTTTAAACTATTAGTAGATTTGGTCTCACTTTCCTACCTTTTTAAAAATCCATTCCACACATTTGTTAAGAATACCCACTTGATACACAGCACTGCCCTAGGCTCCACAGCCCCTTATAGAAGGGGTACTTTGAATAGAAAGATACTCTCTTCAGATTTATGCTTTGATTGAGGCCCAATCCCTTGGCATTTTGGCAGGATGACACAAAATAGAGTCAGGATTTGTGGCGAGGCAGATTGTTGTCAGCCAGGAATGGCTTTGCGGTGTCAGACCAGGGCATCCAGGCCTAGTGTGGGCAAAGCCTGTGGTTTAAACAGAGATGTCCTCTGAAAGCTCTTGTGTTGGAAGCTCTCAGCTGATCAGCTTTGGGAAGTGATTACATTCTGGGTGCTCTGACTGAACTGATGGATTATTCCCTTGATGGGTTCATGGTTCTCAGAATAAATGGGGTCTGTCTTAGAGGAAAGAGGTCACTGAAAGTGTGCCTTCGAAAGGTATATCTAGGTCCCGGCCTCTCTCTATTGTCTCATTCTGTTCCTCAACCACCATGAGGTGAGCTTCCTCTCACATATTCTCAGGGGTTCAGGGGAATGGAGGCTGTCATCCATAAACTGACACCATAAGCCATAAACAACAAGCAGGTCTCTTTTTGAGGGAGACTCCTATTCTTTTGTGGCATTCCCTTACTACTTTATTTTGGCCTCACCTGAGTCACTGTTCTTGGCTAGCCCTGACTTGGTAGTTTCCTGTGTACCCTGTCTCTTATAGATCACACTAGATCATCTCTCACTTGCCTTGACATCCTTGATCATCCAGCAAGATCATCTGTCACTCCACTTGTGAATAATAGCACTTTATCTCTTTTTTGTTTGTTTCAAGAGTGCTTGCTATGCTGATTGCAAACATTTTTACAGTAGCTTATTTAAAATCGTCCTTGTCATCTTGATGTTATTGTCTGTTCTCTTCTCTCAGTTAAGCGGCCATTTTCCTCATTCTTGGTCTGGTGGGCTGTTCTCCGTTGTATTTTGGGCATGGCAGCCTGTGTCTCTGAATCCTGATTAACCTTAGTCTTAGTTAGCAGCTCCCCTATTGACCTGGAGAGTGCACATACTGAAATATTCATGATCATTGGTACATTTCTGGCAGTATAGAGTGTTAGGTCATTAGGGATAAGGCTTAAACTTACTGGTTTTTAAGCAGTGATGATACTACTGTTGCAGTAGGATGGATGTAGTGCAAGTGAAGACGCAGTTAATGTGGCGTTTTAAGATAAGTTACATAGATCAGACCGAGTAGTCTCAGTTCAGCCACAATCTCTGTAGCTTCTGATGGCATACAGTGTGGTTTGGTGCTCAGAACGTGCATAGATGTTGGGCCTGGTGTGCTGGGAAGTAGATAACAGCATGGAGTCCATGTCGGAGAGTGCAGTGGTGGTTCTTATGCCAACACAGCAGATAAGGATGATGGGCTGCAGCACACCAGTTCGAACGTGCTGTGCTACATATGTGCAATGTGCTGATCTGTTTGATCACCCATGGTTTGACACAGGTCAATAATTAATCTCTCTCCAGAGTGTAGAGGGGGCAATACCCAATCATTCAGAACCTAGATATTCTTGTTGCTTCCTATTTGAGGTTTCTATATTTGTAAATTTACCTACTTGCTGAAGCTTCCAGATCTATTATTTTGTAGACTTTTGTGGTCAGTCACAGATGTAGGAATAAGAAGCATGAACTCCAGTGGAGAACAGACAAGGGTTCTATACTGGAAGCCAATGCTTGTACTATGCCCTAGTTGTCAGTATTGATTGGGCTTTGCTGTTTTGTTTTATTTTGGAGGGAGTTTTTTATGTAAATTTTCTGTTAAAACAGCCCTAATACAATGATGACATATTTATGACCTAAAGAAAGCTGTAATATTTCTGACAGAAGCACCATATAAGCCTTTTTCAGGCTCATTCACGGCTGCAGGTTATATTACCAGGTTATCCTATTGTCTCAGCATCTACAATATCTTGGGGGGCAGGGGTATTCACTGAAACTTTGATTTTTTTTTTACCTTCACAAGTTCATATAATGGCCTCTCCGGGCCTTCCAATCCTGGAACACATTGCCTGGCATTAAAAGCTCTCTAAAACCATGGAAAAAGATTCCATGAACTCCCCAGTTTTAAATGTTTTGCCTGCAAAGATGGAGCATATGGATGACATTGTCACTCAGTTCTCCCAGTTGTGGGTGGAGCCTTGTCCACCTAAAGTGCAGCTGCAGCAGCTTCTTCATGTTACCCTGGGGAAACTCTGCAACGTGAAATTCAAAAGGCTTTCTCCTTTTGAGTGAATTTACACTTTCTCAAGTTAGAGCTTCTGTGGGCAGGATCTTGCCTGCAGGTGTCTTTCCTTCTGTTCCAGTGCAGATGCTTTGGCGTGCATACACGCCTCGTTTGAAACTTGAACCTTGCTCACATACTTTACTCACCAAACGTCATAGTTTTAAACTCACTTTTATTCCACTTGTTGTTTCTCCCTGTTGAGGTAAGAATGGTAAGCTCTAATCATGCCATAGGTTGAATGTCATGCTACCTTAAAGTTTCTTTGCTAAAGAAATTAATACTTTTAAGTTTAGCCTGAAACAAGTTCTCAGGACACAGGAGGAATGTAACCAAGTTATTTTCATTCGCTTTGTTGGGTCAGTGAAGAAATATTTAGGCTGTGAAAGCACTGCTTCTCTCCTTAGAACTTAGAAGGCTAGAAGGTGGAAAAATGCGGACAAGGACAACCCAACAGTGCTGCATGGAGCACAGAGTCCATGTGCCTCAGGAGGTCAATATTATACACACCTCATACCCCTCATGAGACCAGGCTGCTGTGCCTCCAAGTCTGACATATAAGGTAGATCCACCCCACCCATTCCACTGAAGAAAGAATATTATTAATGTTAGTAGACATGAAGCAGAAAGTTCTCGTCAGGTGGGGTTTTGCTAAGTGAGGTGCCTCCACTGAGAATAACCTCTCTCCCATATTGTCTCTCAAACTTTCCCTACGCTTCTCAACAGAAATGCCCTGTTCAGTGCTCAGATGCAACATTAGACACTTTCACATGTGTCTATCAGATGATCTAGAGTCGCTCTATATTCTCTGGGTCCAGGCAAAGGATTCAGATGATGTCTCTGCCTAGAGTGCCCCTGTAAGATGGGGACCTGTCTTGTCTCCCTGGCTTCCCAACTCACATATTTGTAGTAACTCTCACTGGGCAGAGTACTCACAATAGATTTTCTACCCCACTGGCCCAACCAACTCTTCTGTAAGGGGAAGAGTATGAAGAGAGTAAGGAGAGGGGTAGGGTGGAGAGGAGAATTCAGAAAAGAAAGCACAAAGCATGGGAGGGAAGTTAAATCATGGAAAAAGCACTTCCTCTCACCTTGCTTTAGAGAACTGCCTTACTAGATTAAAGGCTCAAAGACATATTAGGGAAAAGCCAAGCATTTGGCTTTGTATAAACCCAAACTTACTTTACTATAAAGCCTTGTCTGTTTTGTGGATTTGGAAGGAATGTAGGACTCCAGACTTTTTTCTCTGCTTTTTTTCTTCAGCAAGAGTATGTGCCCCAGCCAACTTTGGGGCTTAAATTCTCTACCTGCTGTTTCTGACTTGAAATCCCTCATCCTTCCCCAGCCCCACCCACCAGCAGTGATCTAGAGCAACAAGACCCACTAAAATCTCTAAAGTCTTCCGAATCTCCCCCACTTACTGTTCACAGTGTAGCTATTTTAAAACAAAGTCCCTGTTTATCCCAGTTTTAGTCTTTCCACTATAGAATCCTACAAATGAAGCCTTGAGGAAGACCACATTTAAAGTTTGTAGGTACAAACCTAGGAGATTGTTTGCCAGTCAGTGTAGGTGGAAAAACTACTGAAACTGTGAATAGAGAGTTGTTGTTTAAGTTAGAAAGTTAGGAAAGAACCACATTGGAGATGTTATAGTCTGAGAGACTGTTGATTTAGGGGGCTAGACTCTATCACAATCGGTCTTCACAGTGGCCAGACACAGAGACTCACATCCATTCTGATATGGGAAATGTACAAAATTATTTAGGATCCAAGAGAAGGAAGCAGAGAGGATTGGTCAGACAGAGAAGGTCAGAGCATGAATGAGCGAGTCCTTACGTTTGTAGAGCTAGAAACGTAACATGTAGAATGACTGGCTGGAGCAGAGCCGGTACATGGGTTCTGTATGATAAAAGTTGAGACAGGGTATACTCCATTTTTTCTTCACTTTTTTCTAGAGTTTTGATTTGTTCTGATTTTAGTATGTTTTTTAACAAAAAAAATATTAAAATTTACAAATTTATTTACCAACATTCTTACAGTTTCTCTTGCTATTGTCTTGCTTTTGTTAATCTTTTAGTGTTTCTTTTGGTTATGATGTTGTTGTTGTTGTTGACCTGTTGTGTTTGGGTAGCATGGGGCCTCTGGCCACTTGGCCTACAAATCCTCATTGGACCCCATTGAGCACGGCTTGAGCTTCCAGAACAATCCTAGAAACAATTTTTCCTAGGACCACAGTTTTTAGCTTCAAAGAGCTTTAGATTTTTTACAAAATGTATTGCTGTTCTTTGTGATTTAAAAATTCTAAATCATCCAAGTGTTTGACAACATTCACAAATGCCCTTTTTCATAAGTATCCAGCAACTCCAATCCAGCATGCAATCATGTGTTCTTTAACCCCAACTCAGGTTTATTCCTTCTGTCAGAAATAAGTTTGGGGTTGTAAACAAAATCACTCTGATGAATTTAACTCCACAAGGTGGCAACATTTGTGATGAAAAGGGTGAGTGACTCACAGAGAGGAAGAGCAAGAGCTGTGGGACAGTTTTTATTCTGCAGCAAATGGTGACTTTGTCTTTTCCCCACTGGGTGGCATCTGACCTTACTGCCTTTTATGGGTATTGAAAGAATCACTACAAGGAAAACAAAGGAGTTGACCACTTAAGGTCTAAAATTATGGCAGGAAAAAGTTTTACTGGCTGGAGCTGGAGATAAAGCATTTGCATAAGGAATTTACAAGGTGAAGATAAAAAAATGTGCATAAAAAGACTTAAAAGATGACAATGATAAAAAGAATTGAATTCTTTGTCATCTGCAGAGGTTTGAACTGAAGAAACTAGTATTTACTGATTTTTACACTTCCCTTCACCTATAGGATGAGCCAAAGTCCCAGTAACAGGTTTTTGAGTTTGGGGGTTTGTTTTGCTTTGTTTTGTTTTCAGTTTCTCCTTGAGGGTGTTACAATGAGAGTTTGTTTGTTTGTTTGTTTGTTTGTTCTGTAAAGGTTTTATTGAAGCTGAACACTCATTCTACTTTTGTTCTTCTTCTATGTTTCTATTTTAAGAGCAATGTCTTCATATGTAGCTCTGACTGGCCTATAACTGGTTATGTACACTAGACTAGCCTCAAACTCACAGAGAGCCTCCTGTCTCTACCTTCTGAATGCTGGGAATAAAGGCATGCCCTACCACATTTAGCCTCATTCTTAAAACTTCATGTACTTCACTTGTTATTTTTAAAGTTTATTTAATTTTACTTTTTGCATGGTTTGCCTACATGTATGTATGTGCACCATATGCATGCAATACCCACAGAAGCCAGAGAGGGAGCTGGAACCCACTGGGACTAAAGTTACAGATGGTTGGAAGCCTCCAGGTGTGTGCTAGAAACCAAGACCAGGTCCTCTGTATGAGCAGCCAGTGTTGTTAACCCCAAAGCCATCTCTCCAGTGCTAAATTTTGAATGTTTTAAGAATAAAGACCTAATGTGGTCTCTTTTCCTAGAAGTTACAATGTTAGTTATTATCAGTGTATCATTTTAAAATTTGAATTAGTTTTTCTTGGTCTTACCCTGAGTCTTACTAAATAATTCTGTGCTCCTGTTTGGTTTTTTTGTCTACTCTGTTTCAGTCTCTTTAAAACTTTTCTATTACAGTTTGCCTCAAATATTTTTTTCAGTGTTATAATATTTGTGAATAATGTCTTGAACAGGAGGTAATTGGGCAGTTGACATTCATTGCCGCAAGCCATCTATCTTCTATCATAAATTATCCCTGCTTTAAATGTTTCTTCATTTGTCTCTTCTCTGTTTTCCCTTTGATGTTTAAAGTATTCATTTCTTTTTATCCTTTCATTAAGATTGAGAACACAAATGTTCTGTTGTTTGTTGTGAATGTGATTATCTTAATAGATCATGAGCATTGCTCAATTCTCTTCATAAAGAATAGACTTTCCCAGCTTTTATGGAAGGTACAACCTTTTGTGGTAATAATTTAAGACTTAAATTTCTTTTTAATTTTAATTATTAAGTTAAATTGTATTACTTAAGCTGCCTGTCAACAATTATGCTATTTAAAGCTGGGTACACTGGTACCAGCCTGTATCCTAGCACGTGGAAAATTGAGGCAGGGTAATAAGAAGCTAAGGTCATCAGTGGCTCCTTCACAAATGTGAAGGCACCCTGGGCTACCAGAAACAAACAAACAAGAAATCAAACAAAGAAAGAAAGAAAACAAAACACAGCTATTAGTTGTTTAATTATCCTGAGTCCCCATTACTATGTGCCATTCAAGGCATAGCAAGGAAGGTCACACCAGGTCCCTTCTGTGCTGCTCTGAGCAATGTATGGTCACTTTCTCTTTTTTTTTTTTTTTTTCATATAAGCAGCTGTTTTTGAACTTCCTTTTCTTTAAGTTAGAACATAATGTGTTAGATACAGATATGATATATTCAAACAATGTATATTTCTATGACCCCCACCTCAGTTTTCCCATGCTAGTTGTGCTTAAGCAGGTGTGGGATGTTTTATAAAAGGTCAGAGGAAGGAAAAGGCAATCATAACGGCCACACTGTTGGCTGGTAACAGCATGGAGCAGGCTGAGGGAGGGCCTGATCCAGCCAAAAGAGGAGAAAGGATGGAAGCCCAGTAGATCTGCCATCCCAATGTGTTAGATATGGCCTGGGTATCCAGAGAGTGGTCTTTGGACTTGGGAATGTTGAAAGGCGAGACAAGCATCACTATCACAAAACAAAACTCCACCAAGACCTTGTTTGCAGATTGTGGGCCAACCCCTTCAATCAGGCTTTAAAATCAAGGCAATGAAAAGCTTTATAAATAAAAGAGAAAACTTCAAGTTGATTGCAGAGATTTTTTTTTACCATGCACTGAGCATATTGCCAAAGGTCATGTAATACTTGTCTTGAAAGACAACTGAGGTAAGTCAGGCTTTGTCACAGAGTGTCATTTAGTCAACTGCTTGCTTGCTTTGCATTTGGATTGTCAATTTGACCAACAGTAGGATAGGAGCATGTATACATACAGATAAAGTCCATCATGAATAGGATTCACAGTTAGCTGTGGTAGCTAGGGTTCAGATGTCATCTGTGATCTGTTAGTCTCCAGAGGGCAGTGGGGAATGCCCAACATAGTTTTCAGAAAAAGTGTTACTGGGCACAATGTTATTCAAACTTATGAAAATAATTTAATTGGTACAAATGGCCCCTAAAATATAAAAATAAGATATAACACCAAAAGAACAAAGGCATATTCAAGTTCATTTGTGAGATATAGAAATATAAATATTGACTTTTCAAAGAAAAATATTGACTTTAGTGTCATCCAACTCTTGACTTAATTGTATTTCAAAGCTATAGTTTTAATAAAGAAGAATAAACATTATAATGATGATTATTTAAGTATTTATGAGGTCACAACTCAGCAAAGATCAACAGACTCTCATACATTATTTATAATGACAGTCTACAAAGAAGGATTTAACATTAGGTAAACATATGAAATCAAAACAGCCAGACAAATTTGTCAATAGGCCCTCAAATCAGGGATGAAAAATGGGCCCCAGTTATTGATACACTTCTCTAGTTATTATATAGCTATTAATGAGAAATCCTGTTAGCATTGAAGATACTAATCAGCTGTACATTTTTAGGTGTATAAGACATTTCTTCAGAGTCTATGAACATGGTATAATACTTTATATATTAATTCAAGGATTTGCTTTTGGTGTGATCACAAGCAACAACAACCACATTTTACATTTACACCCACAATGCAACAGGGCTCCAATTGTCCACATCCTCACCAACACTTGGTAGATTTCCCCCTCCTCTGTCTGTGCATGTGGGTGTGTGTATGTGTGTTAGTATCCCAGTATCATTTTGGTTTCTAGTTGCCTAATGACCAGTGATACAGAATGTATTTTCCGTAAGCAAAGTCTGTTTCTGAGTATGTGTAATGTCCTTTAATGCATCTTAGTTTTGTGATGTTTCCCCAATACCTGTTCCACTGATTTTTATATCATAGAAATTACTGTCAAATATGAAGATTTCCTCTCTTTCATCCATGAGTTCTATGGGTTACTATTAGCTCTGAATTAGGTTTTCCATCCACATTACTTGTTCATGATGTAAGGTAGGATCCATTTTTTTCTTCAACATGTAGATCATCCTGTCTTCCCAGAAGTATATTGAATACGCCCTCCTGTTGTCCCCGTTGTTGAAAATCAGCTATCTCCTCAAGAGTTTATTTCAGAGCTGGTTTCTTGCTCTGTTCCTTACCTAGCACTGCACACTTTTAGTTACTGTAGCTTTGTGGGAAGGTTTAGACACAGATAACAAGAATACTTAGACTATATTGTTTATTTTAAATACTATTTTGACTATTCAAACTCCCTTGAGAACATTTTAGATTTTCAGGGGAAAAAAGGACTACCAGTAGATTTTGATAATAGGTTGTATTGATCTTGAAGATTGATTTTTGATAGCATTTTTATATTAGCAATCTTTCAATCTATGAACATGGTACATCTTTGATTACTTATGTCTAATTTGTATTCTTTTACAACATTTTATAGTTTTCAGTTATCTAGGTCACTTACCTCCTGGGCTAAATTTATCCCTAAATATTTTATTATTCTTATAAATTGAATATTTTTAATTTTTTCAAAGTATTCAACTGTTTTAAGCTACAAATACGACTAATTTTTTTGTTTCTTATACAAAAGTTACATTTCTGTATTATCTCTAAGAACTTTTACTTGTTTTGGTTTTGCTTTGTTTTGAGACATGGTCTCCCTATGTGGTCCAGGCTGGCCTCAAACTTATGTATTTCTCCTTCGGCCACACAAATGCTGAAATTGCAAATTGTTTCCATTGTACCTGAATAGCTGTAATAGGTTTTGCTGTGTTCTTGTTTGATTGGTTTTGTTGGCTTTTTGTTGTATCTTGTGCGATACGGTCTCACTGTGTAGTCCAGACACAGTCTAAAGAAGACACGAGGAAGCATTGGCTCCCAGAATACTTTCTGCTTCATCTGCCATTTCCTTTACTAGCAGATTACCAAGGGAGCACTAGAGGCCAGTAGAAGGCCCCACCCTTGCTTTCCTGCAAAGAATCACTTCATCTCTCCCTGACAGTTCTGTCATAGCACAGATGTGTGCGTTGATTCCCAGAATTAGGTATTCAAATGAACTGGGTGTTTTTACCATCTTCAAAAACTCCAAATGGCCCACCGGAATGCTAGCACACATTAGGGCATTCAGTTGGAGACATGAGTCTGTGAGGCAAAAGAGGAGAGATGGAAAAAGGACACATTGTTCCTTAGAAGATGGCTCAGCTCGGTTGTCAGCTGCCTGTCTCAGATGAGTTCCTTTCCACAGCATGGCTCTTTTTCTCCTCAGAGGCCTGAGATAGAATTTTAGGGGAGAAGTGCATCTTTATTTCTTCCATTTCTCCAGCTTCTCTCCCTGAGCTACCAGAAAGATTTCATCTACAGTGTCCTTCAAGTTCTGAAACAGACTTTAGTTCCAATGTTTGCTGTAAGTATATGCGGGGATAGAGCCTAGAGAGTTGGTCTTTGGCTTTTTAGATTTGAGCAGGAACTCTTAGTTTATGCTTATCAGTACTCACGTCATTTGATGTACTTGTGCCATCTCTCTTGGGCCTTTGTCCCTCCACCTTGGTTTTGAAGTCTTTTTCACATGTACTGGCCTTAATCATATTTTCATTCTTCTTTGAATGTGTCTTTCTTCCTTCGTCTCTGAAGTCTCTCTTTAGCTACAATGATAAGTATTTGCCTACAGTGTCATGGCTGCATAGTGAAGTCTTTTTTATCTCTCCCCACCCCCCAAGTGGAGCAAATCTGCAGAGCGCTGAAGATTAGGAATACCATTCATTCTGATTATTGAATCTGATGTAAAGCCAAAATCAGTTACATGCCAGAAAAGGAGATGAAAACTGTAGCCAACTGTGAAGGTTGGCGGCAACCTATGAGTCTGTTTAGCGGGTGAGGTCTTGTGTAGAAATCCAGTTCCCTCTGCTACATACATACTGGTCTCCTTGTTCTTAACGAGGCTGTGGCTGATTGAAGCTCTGTGCTCCATCCATGGGTCACAGGCCTGATTGTCATGTGGCCAGTTAGCTTTGGCTTGTTCAGGCTCATACTACAGCCCTTCCCCCTGCATGCCGTGTGGCCCTTCATTCCTTCTTCCCAAGAGAACAAAACATGGAACTCAGAGGATGATATCCCAAGAGAGAGGCTCTCTAAGTTTTTACTAGTGTCATTGTCAGCTAGGTACAGGATAGACTTTGAGAGCCAAATCATGGCCCAGGGAAGGGTAAAGACACAAAGACTCTCTTACTTTTCAATCGCCTCCCCCTGGCGTTTTCCATTTCCTGCTGGTACATACAGAAATGGCAGCGGCACAGACTCCAATCAATGCCTTACTTTGTAGACTTGCTGGGTGTTTGTCCTTGATGCTGCTGTGCCCAAGGCTGCTTCCCCAGGAGCCAGGACACCAGGAACACACCAATGCTCTCCTCTGTCATACTTTAAGGATATGGTCAATGCTGTTCAGTGGCTTTTGAAGGCACTGTCTACTCTTATAAAAATCCAGCATCAAGACTTGGCAGTATGTATTCAGTGTTCCTGGAAAATTAGATGACAGTTCCAGAATTTCTCAGAAAACAAGATGATTTACAGTGGGTTCCAGTCTTGAGCAATCTGCAATTACAGCAATTAGATAAATCTCCAGGGTTTTATGGAGAAAAAAAATTTCTTCTTAAAATCTTCAACATACAAATAATTTTCTGATTCTAGCTGTGTTCACTAATAGCTGTGGCTTGGATCAGATATATAATTCAGTCAATGAGTCACTGATAGGTGAATTCTTTATACATACAGAAGCTTCAGAATTGTTGCATGCATCTAATGGTCCTGCTTTCTGCTTGAATGATGGAGGTAGTAATTGAGCAGTAGGGCAGGGCAATAGCAGCCAGAGGCTGACTTCTCTCACATAGAAGGCCTAGACTCTACATTTTCAATTTGGAAAGTTATATCCTCTTGTCTGGGTAAAATCAAAGACCTTCTCTGTTCCTCTGTTAGTCAACAGTGTGATAATTGTCATAGGCACCCGGAAATGCTTAGAAGTTACTCAGCATCTAGATGACTATCTTAGAAGCTAATCAAAGGTTATAAGTAGATACTGAGTATCATCCATGTACTAAACACATGCTGGGGGTCAGGTTGCCATTTTGGACCTCACTAGACAAATAAATAGGTTCACAAATTCTACTGGAAGAGGTAGACATGGAGCTATTGACAAAGGAAATAGTTATGAACAATGATAATAAGCATGAAACAAATACAGTAAGGACAGTCTGGCAGAAGGTGGGCTGTCTGGGCAGGGAATGTCAGAGATGCCTCCTGAGGAAGAAGATAAGCCCAGTATACCATGGGAGACCCAGGAAGGGGTCTCCCAAGCATTTGAGGGTAGTTTGATGGGTTGTAGAAGAGTGTGAAATATGAAAGGCCCAAACATGATGGAAGGGGTTGACGGTCAGAAGAGGAGTGTACAGTTCACTCAACACAGAATGAGTCTGGGAAATTCTGTAAATACCAAAAACTCATTGTCAGTAACTTTGAAATGTCAAGGCTTTGAACTAGAAAGCTTCTCACTTCTCTTGTCAAAGCGGACTATGTGCTCTCCGTACTGCCTTCGTCCTAAAGTAAATTTTGTATGAGTGTCCTTTATTGCCAACATATGAAAAGTCTTGCCATTGTTCTTTGGATCAGACTCCTGATATGTGAGGGATATGTATATTTTTCCATCTTCACAGAGACAGAATGTAGCTAGCCTTTTAGCCTATGTCACAGTGAATGTCAGAGAATCTAGACAAACAACTCAATCCTCTGGGATCTGACTTTAACTCAGATGGGTAAAAAATAATTAAAAATAATCTATTGAGGATGTGGACAGGATTCCTGGCTATTACCTCCTTCTGCACGTATACACTGAGCCCTGTCAGCAACCAGCTTGGGCTCTGCACTGTGGGGGCCCCAGTCTAGGCCTGTTCCCAGCTCAGGAAGGTGGGTAGCAGCTGGCTCTTGGCAATGGGTGGAGCTGGCTGGGTACAGAGGCCTGCAGTGATTTCTGAATTCCAAGAAAGTTTAAAATAGATTCCTGGTTGGGTACCTTTACTGTGCTGTAATTCTTCAAGGATGGCGAGCAGTACACATGGCATCTGTGTTAACGGTTTGTGACACTTCGGTGAATTGGGGCATCCCTTCTTCTCTGGCACCTGGATGAAGCATGTGTTTATTTTGGTTTATTTTGACACTCTCACTTGCTTGGGTTCAGGTTCTATAAAACATCCTTACTTAGTTAGATGCAGAAGGGGTGGGGGATGCCTAGATACTTACTCTAAGTGCTTCGGATAATCAGACAAAGAAAAGTTGTATGTTTTAAATAAGCAATCATTATATATCAATAGACAAAAAAATTAGGCAGTTATAATTGTTCATTTAAAAATGATACATTTTAAGAGGGACCTTAAATTACTTATTTTACTAAAGGAGAATAATTTAAACATGAGTTTATTTAATTTGCTATTTAAGTGTTTGGCCTTTAGGGTACTAACTGTTTCAGTTACGTTTGTATGTTTCTATACCACAGTCACACGGGACCTTTTAACTGCAGGTGTGAATCCCTTCATGCTTATTCTATTTTTTTTTTCTCTCCCTGAACATGTAGTGCTTACTGAGTTTCATGTTTGGGGTGTGGCGTGTGGCTTCCGCTCCTGCACTCTATCAAAAGGCTCCACTTGGGCTTCACAGCCCTGTTTGTCAGTGCACCCACTGACAGTTTCCCCAGAACATGTTAAATAGTCATGTGCTGATCCTGAAAAAGTGGCTGGGGTTTTCCTCCATCCTTCCCTCTACACCACACCTCATCCTTTGTATTATATTAACAAGGGAGAAACAGAATGTTCTTGAAAGTATATAGAAAATATTTAGAAAGTAAGATAAGTACTTGATTAGAAAGGGTCTAGGAGTAATTACGATTTCCAGCTTAGTGACCATTGGAAGGGTCATTGATAGTATCGAGGATCACTTGATTCAGTAGGTTTCTTTAAGAGAGATATGTCAAATCACATCCTTAGAGGATCAGTTGTGTGAACCACTGGATTTCACTTTGGAAATTCCCCCCACAATTTGCATCCTAGCACTTGGTCTCTTGAGCAGGAAATGTTTGAGCAGACAGAACCCTCATTGTCACCCCTCCAGTGAAGTCCTCAAAAATGACATAGGATGCAGAGTACTATGGAATTAAGATGTGGCCTCACTTGTTCTCACTATTCCATCTCATGTAGCTTGGATACTGTCACTGAAAACTTGCCATGGCCTTAATGTCACTCTTCAAAGGTCCTTTCACATACTGGTCTCAGAACAAGGTCAACAAATGGAGCTAGGGACTCATTAACCTTTCAACCCCATTCTTGAAAAAGAAGCCTTAAGTGGAGGAGGAAGACATTTCAAGTGTAGCTGATAGCAAGTAAGTAACAGTGTCATTGATGTCCTCGGGCAGAATCAACTTATAATTTGGGGGAAAGTCTCTAGAAAGAGAAATGGTATGCAACTTTAATAGTGGAAAAGTTAAGAGCTTATGGTAGCTACAAATGACCTGTGTGTGAATAGTTTAAGTGCAATACACACACACACACACACACACACACACACACACACACACACACATCTATAAGAGCATACACTCACTCCCACAGTCCTCCATCTTCTTTTGCAAGTGTCATTCCATTTGTTGACAGTATTAGAAGCACACAGCCTGGCAGCTGGGCCACTGTGATGGAGGCCAGCTGGCTCTTCCTCCTTGCTGTCTGTTGAAGCTAGAGTGGCCCTATGAATAGCCAGGCTGTTGCCGTTTATAACTCCTATTCAGCCATGGAAGAGTATGTACGGCTTATTAAAAAGAACAGTGAAGGCCTCCATGATTTTTCCCTTGGCCCCTGGCCCAATACCACCTCTCCCCCAGCCCATATTAGGCTATGACAGAAAAGGAGGCCATCTCCTTCAGGATGGCCAGAGAAGCTGCCCTGTTTTGTTTTGGTGTATTGTGTGTGTGTGTGTGTGTGTGTGTGAGACTGTTTATCCCTCAACTCAATGTCTTCCCAACAAACTCTCCGGAATAAGCATATTTATTAGTGTTACTGTCCAAATTTGTCTACAAATGAAACTGGAGTTCCTAGATTTTCAGGACATACTGAGCCAGGACAAGTTGACGTGAAGGTGTCAATTTCTAGATCAACCTGGGTTGATGTAGTTTGATAGTCCAACTATAAAGTATGTTGATGAAGAAAGTAAAGGCAGCTCCCTTCAATCATACCAGATGTCAGACAGGCAGGAAGCAGCATTAGGACTCAAGCTTGGGGCTAGTCTCCACCACTTTCCTTTAATGGGCCATTACAGCTTGAAAAATCTCTACAGGTAATGCAGTGGTGACTGAGAGGGTTTCGGTCATTGTTCATATCTTCCTAGGAATTTTTTGAGACAGGATCCCACTATGTATCCCTGGCTGACTTTGAACTTGTGATCCTGCCTGAGCCTCTCCAGCATTGGAATTGTAGGCATGCACCACAGTACCCAGCTCACAATACTATTTTAACCATGGTTCTAAGAATAGAGTCTTGGGAATATTTGTATAAAATGTGCAAGTCCTGTCTTAGAGCTGGAAGGGAATGGTGTACTGGTCCTGTTTTTCAGGTGAGGAAATAGCCCATGCACTGAAGTGTTAGCTCACAGTATTTAGTGTGCCACTTTTGTCCTTTACAAACATTTGATTCACACTACAATAAGATTTTTTGTCCTGTGTGAAGGACGAGGTAAACTTCTATGACCCACACTGAGGAATTGAACCATCATCCTTCCTACTATGGAAGCAAGCTGGCTTGTCTTACAGAGAAAAGACACTCTCTGAGAAAAGCCCCAAGATTTGGCCTTTATGTTCATTTTTATATTAGGCCCATACTTTATTCAAAGACAAAATATATTTTATATCAGTTCCTCTCTATTGCCTTGATAAAATGCCCTGACAAAAACAGTTTATGAGAGAAAGGGTTATTTGGTTTACAGTTCAAAGGGGCAGAGCCCAGCATGGCAGGCAGGAAACATAGGGACTACACTGTATCCATAGACAAGAAACAGAGAGAGGAAAGATAGGAAGTGGAACGAGCTTTTGGACCTCAAGGCCTGTCTCCAGTGACATACTTCCTCCATCAAGTCTCCATTATCCTAAAGGTTCCATAGCCTTCCCAGATAGAGACATGAGCTAAGGAACAAGTATCCAAATATATGAGCCCAGGGGTAGGGTAGAACGGTTCATATTCAAACTACAGCAGATCTTAAGGAAGTATCACCTTGAACCATCATCACCTTGAACTTCAGCATGCTCCAACACATACCTACCCGTTGAAGAACAATACATCTGGTCCAGGTAATCTCTGGGCCAACCTCATTCTGCCTCTGGGTTCTTGGCCATGAGCTGCCATTTACCCTTGGCCCTCTGCCCTCTACAGGGGCTTAGAGATGAGGAAGAACCACTACCAAGGATTACATCACACTGAACCCTGGGGCCTTTTCCCAGTCGGCCAGGACAGTGAGAGCCCTTTCCAAGCTCTGAGATTATTTTTGAGCAAGTTCAAGGAAGGGGTGCGTGTCTTCCTTATGCTAAACTAGAGGCAGAGTATAAGCACATAGCATGCCTGCTGTGTGCCGGGTACTCTAGTCTGAAGGCAGCTCTGCCCAGTTTATTGTTCTAATTGTGTGTTTGGGGATCTGGCTTTAGTATAGATATTACAGGGGTTATAGAATCAAGAGTGAACATACAAGGCTTAGAACTTAAGAATGTAGGTTCATTTTGATGGTGCCACTTTTGTGGTGATTTCTATTTTAGACACAAGGCAGTTGAAACTCCGAGATGCTTAGGGATTGTCCCTATAGCTAGAAGACCAGAGTGTCCAATGTGATCTTTCCAATTTTGAGCTCCACATTTGTTAATATGCCATGTTGTCTTTTTATTAACTAGTACTTGGCTCCTTTTTATTTTATATCTATGAGTGTATATATAGCTAGGTGATTCTTCAGTTCCAAGGGGCTGTGACCTTTTAGCCTGGTTCTTTAAGGATCCATGGTACTCAATATATGTAGTAATTTTCAGTGACAGGAGAGAGGAAAGAGATAGGGAGAAATACTCAGAGAGTAGAACGTGGCATTTCCCCCTTTTCCAAAACTTTAAATCATGGTGGCCAGTATTTCTTGAGGTCAGAATCAAAATATTTTTTAATTCAGTTTAAAAATTCATTGTTTTCCAATTATATCCATGCCCCCATTTGTGCCTTGACTTACATACTTTAAGGGCTTTGGTTGTCATTCTTACTGCTTAGAAATTTATGGGATATAGGTACAGATTCTGTGGGTACTTCTTCCAGTTTCCTGCCTGAAGTTACTATAGAGCTCACAGTAAGTTAAGGTGCTACTTGCTGACAGATGTAACAAAGTAGCCTTAGGTAATTAAAGGTGCAAGCTCTGGTGTCCTTTTCAGTTGCCTTTTCACATGGGAAGTGGTTTATTAAAGGTTGAGGATGCTGGAAGTAGTGTTAGGTAAAGATGAAAAGCTATAGCAATGATGGATTGAAGGTGTTCAGACTCAAAGGAAAGGTGGCAGTGGGGTTCATTGGGAAGCTTAGGGTGTAGCAATGCTAGTAGATGGGGGGAACTCAAAGCAACACTAGAACAAGAGGGAGTAGTGTAAGAGATGGAAATGGTGCAGGAAGACGAACATTGGTAGAAATGGTAGAAGTTTGAAAGTGAGGGTGGAGGTGGAGGAAGGGAGATAGATGAGTGTTGGAGGTGGTAGAGTAGAGGAGACACTGGAAGAGGAAACACTGGTCAGGGAGTAAACGGAAGCATGATGGAGGAGAGATGATGATCAAGGTGGTGCTGGTAGAGAAGCTGGGGGAAGATGTGCAGTGAGTGAGGTGGAGGGAGGTTCTTTTAGGGGAGGTGGCAGTGCAGCCGTGCTTGTATTGAGAGCAGCAGCTGACATGTGCTTTGAGGGGCTGCTACGGGCATGATCACACTAAATCTCCACAGCAGCTCTTAAGGGTGTAGAGTCTTCCCCAAGGTCATGTAGCTGCTCATCTGCAGAAATTCTAGAGCTGGTGTCCTTCACCTTAGGGCCAAGCCACCTCCTTGATGTGGGAATGCCGGATCTAAAACCGGGAATAAAACTGACTTGGCAAAGACATTTTATTTTGGGAAAACCATTTGTCAAGATTGACAGGCTCTGGACACAAGGTTTCTTTGGAGAGTGACGGAAATATTCTAAAATTAGAACATGGTGAGGGTTGTACTCTCTGTCTTGATACCAGCACTCACTGGATTGTACACGTACAACAGAGGAAGCTAAGCTATGTAACATCTCAGTGTAGGAGTATGAAACGTTATCAAACTCTACCATGAAAAACTGAATCTGATGTCTGTATGTCTAATGTAGCAGAACGGGTGCTAAAGTTAAGCCATTGAAAATTGCTTTTGCTGATGCTGTCAAAAATAGCCTCATTTGGAGATAGTTATGTTGAAGAAATGCCAAATGTTGAGTACTAGGGCTGTTCTATGCCTTTAAGAGGTTATAGTAGGTTAGTAGACAGGTCTAAGTGATAACTGAGCATGCATGCATGTATACACCCACACATCTTAGCACATATCTATTCATATATACACATATATGCACATATGAGACATTTTTTAAGTCTGACCAGAAATGTCCCAAACATTTTCATGTTAGACTCAGCAGCTTATATAAATATAATTATGAGCAAAAAGTGTAATTCACACAGTTACAGATAAACCTATTGCCCTCCCTCCCTTATAGAGACAGCTGCCATGCCGAGCTCTTCTTCTCTTCTTTTGGCTCTTGGAAACTATTCTGGCCTGGGCTTCATGCCTGATTGCCATAAGTCTTTGCTCTCCCTTCCTTTGCCTTTACATAGTTATGTGTGTCATCTTAATAGGCAGGGCCATGTGGGACAAAAGCATGGCTCTAGATCATTTGTGGTGAGCGTTATAGCCATTGAGGCATCTGATTTTGTACATCTTACCAGAAGAGGATTTAGAGCACCACAATTGCAGTTTTCACCAAATTGTCTGTTATTGTAGGGAAAGTAGGAACAGTGACATCTTCTATTGTTAAGAATAGATGGGCTTACACCAGTGGATTATGCACTGGACACCTGGACAAAATCCCTTTGTTCCTCACCACCACCTTTGTTCTGATAGGCCACCAAACAATATGTTTTCCAGAAAATGCTTAAATGAGAATGAATGTGAACTATATAGCAGCAGTGGACATGTAAGTCGGAAATTGTAAAGGGGTTCCAAGGTTTTTACAGTAATTCTTTTAAACAAAAATAAGTCATTGATATGTTTGTAGGTTCTGTAATAGGCTACATATAGAAGGTATATATGGGTGTCTGGCGCTTGAAGGGAGATAAAGAGAAAAGAGGATGACTTTCTACCTTTGAGAGAGCAGATTACAGAGCAGCAGATGGGCTTTATATAGTTGTCACTGGGTAAGAGCCTTATATTTTAGATTTTCAGTTTGAATCTGCCTACAACTTTAACTGCATTTGAAGGAACATGATAAAACCCAGCATTACTGGAGTTCATATGCATCTTCAGAATAACCTGGCAGGGACTCAAGCATGGTGTACCAGTCATCCCAACTGATGTCCCAAAGTGCATAGATGGTCAAAGATTGGTTATAAGCCAAGACATTATGGGAGGATAACAGCTAGTGTGGGGGTGGTCATTATACAGAAGGTACTGACCTTTCCTTTGAATTGGGCCCCACACCAACTCTGCTACTTGTCCTTCTTTCCCAAGTCACTTTCCCAAGCTTTGAAACAATGAGTTCTTGATCAGTAGACTAACCGAAATAGTAGAATGGAAGAATAGTAGACTAGTAGAGTAGAAGAAACTGTTCACTAGGCTAGGGTCTTGGCACTGTGATAGGGACAGAAGGAAGAGAGTTGCTGGGAATAGCTGAAAACAGTCAGGAGACCAGCAGGTGAGCTCCAGACTTTGGCCAGCAAGAATTCCAAAGAGATCTTCACACAGCACACTAATATATGGCTTATAAAACCAAGCCACCTCCCAGCTTTTGTCCCTCCTTGGCTTACCTTGCCCCATTGGCCACCATTTCATGAAGCTAAAGGTCCAGGGATCTGATGGTACTGCTCAGGTAGTCTTGCTGTCTTACCACTGAGACAGAATGGAGCTGACCATCTTCACTGTCCTATTCCAGGCTTTTACATAAGTCCCACTCTACCATTTAGTGTAGTGTCCCAGATTGGGCCACCCAAGAGAAGGTGGGCTTTTCCTGAACCTTTTCCACAAAGACTTGTTTCTTTGTGCTTCATTACTTGGATGTGCTTGGCAGGTCAGATTTTACTTTAGTAAGTACTTCCAAAAACCCACATGAATCTGAGAAGGTCCAGCATTAATTAAGAAAGTGCCCTGTAGGGCTTCAGGTAAAGAACTTCTGAAACACACTCCCAATCTTCCCATCTTTTTCTAGAGATAGACAGCATAGTAATTAAGAAGCATAGTCTAAAAAGTATTTACTGTTAGCCTATCCGTCAAACATGAAGAACCCCAGCTTCCCTCTCAAGCCCCCGCCGGGGCCTCCCGTCTAGGCAGACTGTGCCTGCCACAGGCTACCCTCTCTTTCCCCTGCCCAGTTCTATCTTGGTGGAGGCCAGGAGGCTGAGAAGCAGACACACAGATAAACAGAAACTACCCTGAGGAGGAAGCCTTTCGTCTGGCTCTGCTGCTTGTCCCCTCACTCCTGGCAGTGTGACACTGTTTGCCTCGGATTGGTGGGCAGACATTTGCTCTTGAGCTTGTGGGTGTTGATACCACAGCCAGTAGGTAACTTTACTCCTCTGTCTTTGGGGGTTTGATTTCATTTTTAAAATGCCATAATTTTTAATATACAAGTTTACTGTTTCTAATTGAAAAACCTGAAATATAAACTGCTCTAAAATTAAAAACTTCACTGTAAAAAAAAAAAAAATGAGACCACAATTGGAAAATCTGCTCCCTGCCCCTGTGTACAATTAATAAAAATACGGCATATGTTTACTGTGAGAACAAGGTGTGTGCGACACATAATTTGTGTTTTGACCTGAATTTTATCCTTAAGGTCTATCTATCTATATGGGCACACATACTCAAATATCTTTTTTTTAACATGAAAAACTATTCAGTCTCAGGCATTTCAGCTAAGGCTAACTAAGCTTGAGTTAGGTCTTCTTGGCTTCTTATAGAGACAGAATTCTCAATTTTAAAAGGTGTCTTTTTTTTTCAATCTGGGATTTTACAAACACATGCAGTTCTCAGTGAGATTTCATGATTACATCACATTTAAGCAGTTGCTTGAGACAACATGAGTGTTGCCAGATGAAGTAGAAAATATCCTGAGAAGATGTAGATAAACTACAGATAATGTTTACAGTAAGCACTATGTAATATTTGGTTGTATACTTATACCAAATAATTTTCTGTCTGGATCACAGATTTAACTGGGCATGCTGTATTTCTAAGTCTACTTTATACTATTTGCCTTAGTTCTGTTTGCGAGCTGCTTGTCTTTTAAGTAGGTGCGTCCACATAGCCCAGTGTGCTTGTGGTGCCTCAGGTTTCTTAGGGGAAATGCTGTGCTGAATGCATAAGAGGGTCTCAGACCTGAATGTTCATAGGACACAGCCAGGTGCTGCCAGGTGGAGCCATGCCTGTGGTGAGGGGATATATTTAAGCACAACTGTATGAGATCTGAACCAGTCTCCTGGAAATGATGGATTTATATACCTTGGTATATGCTTCCCAATGTTCTTGTGAACTACTTCCAAGCTAGTGGTCCGATAGCAGTATTTCCATTGGTGGTACTACTCATTCAAGGACATATTTCAGATGAGACACTTTAATATTCCAAATAAACCTTAAAATTAAAGCCATGCCATGGATATATTTTGAGAAATGTATTCTTTGGCAATTTTATCATTGTACAAACATCATAGAATGTAGTTATACAATGCTAACTGCTTGAGGTCCCTGCATACTTGGATTGTATGGTATAGCCACTGTATGAATGAAGCTATGTGCTCTATGACTTTCTAAAATCTGTGTTAAATCTTTCCTGGCTCAGAAATTTGCTTGGAAGAAAATGACTAAGATGTTCATGTAAAAGAAGTGAGAAAGGAAATTCTCTGCTGCTGATAAAACCTGTTGGCAGGCTGTGTGAGTGGAAATGCAGGGCGTGAGCCCAAAAGCAGACAGATGTGCTGAATTCATGAGTAGGGAGCTGAGGAGGAGGGTGTGGGTGTGGGTGGGTGGATGGGTGTGCGAGCAGGAATTAATGTGTACTCAGCAACCTAGAGCAAAAGGAAGGATTGGGTGACAAATAGTTTGCAAGTGATTTGTTGCCCGAAGGCTCTTGTTAAGGGTTTGCTCTTCTAGGTGGCACCATTGGGAGGTGATGGAACCTTCTGGAGGTCAAGCCTAAGGAAAGATGATAGGGACCTGCCCTTGATGGGAGCCCCTTCTTTGTCTCTGGCTCTCTTTTTCCACTTTCCTGAAAGTCTTAGCTGGGAGGTGAGCAGGTCACCATGGACTCCCTGCCATTGCCACCTGGCATCTCTAGATGTCCAGAAGCCATGGAGCCAACCAGTTGTGAACTGAACATATAAAATGGAGTCAAATTAAATCTTTTCTCATAATAAATGTTATCTTGGGTGTTCGATATAGTAACAGAAAACTAGCAAATACAATTTGGTTGGGTAATATCTGTGAAATCTCTACCTACCGATCACCAAAATAAATGTCAGATATAAAAAAGAGTAGTTCATCAAGTCAAAAGAAAGTTTAAGTAAAATTGAAGTAGACTTAATTTTTTTCTCAATAGAAAGAAAAACAATTCTCAAGATGAAAGTAAATGGCCAGTCTGTGAAATTGCATCCCAACTTGAGCAAGAACTCAAGCGTACCATGCTTACTTTGAGATACACTTCTGAGATTTGCTCAGTGGGTTTAATAGAGTAGCAAACTTAATATTGAAAACATGAGATCAGCTCTAGTTCAACAAAGAAATATGTGTAAGCAAAGATCAAAGAGAAACTTACAGAAATTTAGGAAAATGAGGCCAGTATGACTTCTCTGTTTTTCACCCCCTTTCCTATTCGTATTGTTGAAGTTGCTACAGTCCTAGTCCTTAGGCAACTTGATACCTATGGTCAAGTCCCAAGAAACTCAGCAACCCTTGCAGGGCTCCATTTCCTGTTGTGAGTAATGAGACACTGCCAAGTGGATAAACCATGGTGGATTTTGTGTTTGTTCATAGTCCATAGGATCACAGACTGAAGTGTTTCTGTTGCCTAACCATTTTAGTTTAGTTGTTTGAATCCATGGGAGCATGATCAAAAGCATCGAAAACCAACTGTATACTCTGAAATATTCTTGACACTAACAGAGTAAGAATCTCAAGCTATAGCAGTTTGGCATGCTGGGAACAATGGATAGCTACAAGGTTCCTGTAGATGATCTTCCCTCAGTCTGTGATTGTTCTGCTTAATAAGTTTTTGATGTTATCGTTGTGTAAAGGTAATATGCATTCAACAGACATTTTGAATTTTAAACTTGGATCATTTCCTAGACTAACGCTTTGTCGTATGGTGCTGTCTTGCTATGCTGGGTAGTGGATATGAGCCACAGTTCCTGCTGAGTCTCTGGGTCAAGAGAAACAAGAAGTCCTCTGTAGTGATCCATGTCTCAGGTGCAACGTGAAGTTGGTTGGATATGTTCAGTGCACACATCACCTCAGACATTGTTCATGTATGTTGAATCTACTGGGATATGAGACCACTGCAGTCAAAGAGGAATCTGTGCCCTGCTTGTGACTATATATTAAATAGACTTAAATGAACATTATGTGCTTTTGGCACAGTTCAAAACCTAATTATAAAAGTAGTACATGTGTTTTCAAAATGTTCACAGATTTTACAGATTTATAAGAGATTGTTGACATCTGACTTCCAAGAGTTAATCACTGCTCTTTTTTTTTGTAAGCATATGGATATAAAGTAGCATATTTCTACCCATATTTTAACGTTTCTTTCACCATCTTGAGGTATTTCTATGAAGATTCTTTTCTCAAATTATATATGTGTTGTTTTAATTTTTGCCTAAGACTTTGTCCTCATTTATCATGCCACTGAGTTCCCTGTCCTTTGCAAGGATGATACCTCTCTGGATGTTTCTGGCCCAGGAAGGCCAGTGTTGGATATTAGCAGCTCTAGAAAGTGTGTGTGCGCCACCACAAAGTGTTGATTGTTGACATTCATTGCCTGAAATGAGCATTTGACAGCTGTCCTTTTTAATTACTCTTCAGAGAATTCTAAAACAAACATAAAACCCAGCTTCTGACTCCCTTGACAACCGCTTACCATTTGCCATGATTGCTTTGCCTTCCACAGCACTTTTTCAACTGTTGCTTAAAACTATATATTACATTTTTTTAAGTATAAATTGGAAGGGAAGAAGTGGCTGAGCATGAGGAGCCAGGCGGGTATGACACCTCTCTTCACTCTGTTGTCTTTTTTTTTTTTTTAGGACAAAGTGGGGCAGTCAACGTCCAAACCCGAAAACCTAGCTAAGTCTGGGTTTTCGCCACAACAAAGAAGCCAACCAGGTAAGAACAGCCTAACCTTACAAGTGCTTACAAATTTCATAGTTGTCTTTGGTTTCCATGAGGTTCCAGGATCCCCTGTAGATAGGAAAATGTGAAGGTGACTGAGTCTTTATTACACAGTGTACTAAAACTCAAAGCCTATGCTCATTGTCCCATGCACAGGACATCTGCCACAATGCTTATCATCCCTGATACAGTGTGACACTGTTAGAACACCTGTCACACTGTGTTGTTTAGGGAGGCAATGGCACAGAAAAAAATCTGTGTTTAATATGATTAGAATTTTTTCCAAGTGTTTTTGATTTGTGCTTAGTTGAACCTATAATTGTAATCCTAGGGATACAGAAATCCAATTGTATTTTCTAATATGTTCCTGGCATTAATAGAATAAAACTCTAGCATCTTCCTTTTCTCTTAAGGTTAAAAGATCTAAAATACATAAAGTTATATATTTTCTTTTTTTAAGACTTACTTTTTATTTATATATATAGATATAAATAAAAAACACTCATATGTGTGTGTATGTGTGTGTGTGTGTGTGTTCTATTTGTATGCCTGTATAACAGAAGAGAGCCTCAAATCCCATTATTATGGTTGTGAGCCACCATGTGGTTGCTGAGAATTCAACTCAGGACCTCTAGAAAAGAAGCCACTGCTCTTAACTGCTGAGCCATCTCTCCATCCCTATATATTTTCTTTGGATGAGCAAACTTTAGTGAGTCAAAGGTTAAATTCTGTTTTGTGTGAGCTATCTGGGATTCACCTCTCACTGGATTCTGCAGAAAGGCAACTCGCCATTACCTATTGAGTTCCCTCTGCAGGGGATCCTCTCTTTTAACTTTGGGGTCCTTTCACCCTGGGAACTGCTGAGTTTTCTGTTGAATAACTCCATATCAAAATCCTGTGCATTTGGGCCTTTTCGTGTTTTTCAGCTATGCTAGTTTTGCATGTATATACTCTTGAAAGAGAGATATATTCTCTCTTCCCTTCTCTCATTCCTTCTATACTGTTAGATTTCTGAAAGCATCACTCTGGGGAAGAAGGAAATGTCTCTATATGAATATGAAAGTAATTTGTTAAATTAGATCTAATAAATGGAAACTTTCATTAAGAATGAAGAATCTGATCCTGACGGGAAACTGGGGGAATGCACATGGCCCTTTGTTGGGCTGCTGGTGAGTGTAAGTCCAAGAAGTTATAGGGTTTGGAGCAGATAGGAGTTAAAGTAATTATATTTTTTAATTGTTTCTTGAAAAAGAAGGTGACATTTAACAAATAAATGCTGAGGTGTATCTTGTAATTAAATAAGTTTTCTCAAGCATTAGGCAGCTCATAAAAGAGACATCGTCTGTCGCAGACAAACATAGGTTCACACTTCAGAACATTTTCAAATAATAAGTATAATATATTTTATTATAAGATATAGATATAAGATGTAAGTATAAGAGTACATGTTTGTTAGGACAGATTTGAATTTTAACTCAGTCCAGCCTACCACTGACAAATGATCTCATTGAAGTTGCAATATTCCAGGTCTTATCTAGAATTCTCAAGAACTTATCTCTTTTCCTTTGTCTTTACATTCTCCTCTCAAATACTCATAGACAGTAGGTAGAGTTGGCTTCCTGTGAGTTCATTTTGCTTCTCTTATGAGGTGTGTAGCAGCCAGTGGAAGCTAGGACTTTGATGTGTCATAGAACCAGAAATAAGACTTAAAGGGAAAAGGATCATGTTTTCATACGAAATGCCTATTACCTTCAGAGTTTTAACTTTTAAGCACACCTGTGACATTGGCTTCCCTTAGTCCTCCTCTTCATATAGCATGTAAAACCAGAAAACCAAAGAAAGGCCTGGTAGTGTAGCCACAGAACCAACAAGAACAAATAGAGATTAGTCCAAAGTAATAAAGCCAAAGAAAGTCTAAAGGGAAGAAATGGATGTTTTCACACACCATGAGACTGATAACCAACTTGGGCACAATAAGACAGATGTCAAATAATCCGATTTACTTTCAAAGCACTGAGGGAAGGTAACTATCTAGAATTTTATACCAATGTATCCTTTCTAATAGGACACAATGAAACTTTTTCAAGCAATTCTTCAGAAAACAAGTTACTGGCAAGCTTTGTTGAAAGAAGGATTCAGGGCTGGGCAAGCATAAATGAGTAGTAGAGCTCTTGCTTATCAGGCATATGCCGAGGGTTTTATTTCTCATATTGAAAATGGCTGTCAAAAGTGTTACTTCAGGAAAGGGGAATGAGAGCATTCAGGGAAACATGGCAAGCAGGAAACAGTGCAGTGGAGAGAAACTAGTGTGATATTGTTAGTGCAGTACCATGCAAATAGTTGAAACAGGGACAAAGCGAACACCATGTACACAGATTTCGGAAGTCTTTAGGGAGTATGAGTCAAACCTAAAGAGAATCTAGTTAGGAAAAGTAAAATGTGGAACAATTTGTGAAAAGGTAAACTTGATTATGCATTTGAAAATATTAAATGCAGCTAAAAGTTGACTATACTTACTAAAAGAATATATATATATATATATATATATATATATATATATATATATATACATATATATATATAGTTACTGAGCAGAAAAAAAATTGAGAATATTTTTTCTTTAAAAAATCAAATAATGCCATATAGAAAAAGAAGAAAAAATAAGACAGGAAAGGAAAACTGAAGTCCTATAGAACATACAAGGTAGTGGGATAGTCCCAAGCATACCCATAACAGTATTCACAGACTCACGTCCAAGATTCAGCTCAACCCTTACACCTACCAGACACTCTACAATCTTCTCTAAACCTGTGTAGCTTTTCAGAAAAGTTGACCATATATGGAAAGTTGCAGTAAATTTTAAGCAATCCATTTCACGCAAGCCTCGTTCTTTGACCTACTGTGATTAAATCAAATGTCAAAACAAAACACGTAACATGTTTGTAAAAACTTTAAAACAAACCCTTATTTCACTCATGGCCTACACAAGAAATCATGCTGGAAATGCCAGTCGTTTGGAATGGAATGGGCATGAGTGCATGGCAGCGAGAAAGTATGTCTGCACACTGCTCAAGGCTGTGTACAACCTAACCTCTGTGTTCCACAAAGGAGGATTGCTGAAGCTAGAAGAACATACATAAAAATAAGTCTGAGAAGTTCCAAAGAAAGCAATTACAAAAGTTAAAATAGGAACTCATTGAAACAAAAATAGATCAGTAGACAACAATGAAAGCAAAGCTAGTCTTTTGTGTTAATAAATAAATAGTTATATCACAGTACACAGACTTGTATGAAAGCAAACCATATTAGTAGAGATTGGAGTTTTAGAAAGAAGAAAATCTTGAGCAGTGATTGTGAAAATATGGATAAATGATTGCAACAGTCTAAAAGCATATCTGCTCTTGAAATAGACAAATCTTTGTGTATATGTGCTGCTGGATATTGAACCCCTAAGGCCCCAGGTATACTAGGCAAGTGCTCTACCAGTGAGCTGAAACCTAACAGCAGAAACAAACATCTTAAATAGCTCGGGAGGAACGGGAATCAGTGATCAAGACTCCTTCCTTCAATAACATGGACAGAGTTTGCAGATGAATATTACAAAATTTTGAAGGAATACATATGATCTGTATATGCAGACTGTTTCACAGAGATATAGGCACAAGAACACTCCTACTGGAAGCATATTTATAAGTATATGTGAAATAGTACTAGAAGCCAAAATTATAGGCCTGTTTCATATTTTAACACTTTTAAAAATCGAAATAACTCACTAATTGATCAAATTCTTTAGTTTATTCTTTAAAAAAAAGTATTATGCCCAAGTTGGAGTTAACTATACGAGATGGTTTATCATCATAAGCTAAGGATAGATACAGAGAACATGTTACAATATTAAGAAAAAAAATGAAAGAAATCTGTCTTTATTTGAATAAGAACAATAACCTCGAAGTGAGAGCGGGTCTTCAGAGTAAGAGCTCTTTACTGAGGCAGCCTGTCAACTACAGAGCAGTGACACAAGACTCTAAAGGGCACGACAGCCCCTCCCCAATGAGGAGAGCAAACAGTGCATGTAACGTGCTTAGTATTCGCTTCTGTTAGAAACAAACAAACAAACAACCTTTAGTTCTTGTAAATATAAAAGACATTGTCACATAGAAAAGGTAGCAAGGAGCCTGGACAGGCAATTTGCAGAAACATCAAGCATGCTGTCTTCCTTCTGATTCTGGACACTCATTTCACACTAAAACTAGGGAAACTAACTAACTAACTGAGTGGAAATCACGGAAGCCAATGCTCTGAGGGAGGTTTCAGGGAATACAAGGGCACAGCTCCTCTTTCAAGTGTGTCCAAGTGCAACATTCATCTTCCCTCTTGGCACACACACAGCACTTGGGAGTCTATGGTGAGCAGTCCCGGGATGTACAGCTCTCTGGCCATGCAGTACGGAAGCCATTCCCTTCCTGGGAGAAAGTAGATCAGTTTGTCTCCAGGCAATCATGAAGCCCCACAGTAGCCTTCGGAGTGCCTTCCTAGTGCTTTCCCCAAACCACCAACCTCTTGTGTCCCCACATCCAGAACCAAATTCACCATATAAGGTTCTTGGGCTATTTGGCTGACTAGGACCAAGACACTGTGTTGTTCCTTCTTGCTTCCTTAATTTCTGATATTGACTTTAGGATTAAAAATATGTGGGAGCCAGAGTTGCCAGTTCCTTACAAAGGACCTAATGTATAGAATAAAAGATTAGCTGTGCCTTTACTTACAAAGGACCTAATGTATGGAATAAAAGATTAGCTGCGCTTTTCCTTACAGAGGACCTAATGTATAGAATAAAAGATTAGCTGTGCCTTTCCTTGACCTCCTACTTCTCTCTGGCAAAGAGGATTTGTCGTTCCTGTTTGGTTATCTCATTCCTAACATAAGCTGCTTATTTTTATGTGGCAGTTGCTAAAAACACTCCATGTATTTCTTAGCTGCACCAACAGAAAGGGCTACACTTTACTTCAAAATTGGCTTATTTTTTAATACTTAAAACTACTCTAACAATGTTTAAGAAAAACTTCTTTCTTATGGAAAAATATATAAAATTAAATATCATTCTAGTGATCTCAAGTATATAATTCATTGCTGCTCTTTTTATTCACAGTGGTGTACAACCATCATCCATATCTATTTCTAAGGCTTTTTTAGCACTCCAACAGAAACTCTGAGCAATAAATCCTCCTACCTCTTATAACCTCTAGCCATGTGCTGTCTTTCTGAATTTTAAAGTTAGTCTATGTTCACTTATAGCCTTGTATCTTTTATTACTAATTAATATTCTGGCATGTTGACCTCCATTCATCTGTAGATAGATGATTATTCAGTTTGCTTCCACCTTTGGCTCTTGTGGCCATTAGCATGTGAGTGTCTAAATCTCTAGATTTCAAGTCTTGTGGGCATATACTTAAGGGTGGAATTGCCAGAATTTTCCTCGCTTCTTTCCTAATACCTAACACCTTTGTTAGAGTCAGGATGTTAACCAATCAGTAGCTATTAGAGTCTAGCATCTGCTAACTACCTCATTTTCTGCTTTACCACTTAGCACACATGTAGCTGGCCACTCAAGCCACTTTGACTCTAGATTCAACTTTTATACTCTAGAAGTCTTAACACTGAGACTCTTCTGAGAGCCCTTTCTACGACTGCCTTGCCTGTAAACAGAGGTGGCGTCACCTTCTCTCTCTCAAGCACTGAGCAGACCTATGCTGGGAGGAGTGCTGGCCTCTGGAGTGTGTTTATAGACCAAGAACTTCACTCTGCCAAGAATTCTTCCATCTGAGGATACAAGCCTGCTGTACCTTCCCACTTACCCCTAAGCTGAAGCCAAAAAACATCCCTTCTTGAGCTGCCCCCTTTCAGTTGGGAGTCCATGCTCACATTCCTACAGGACATACTACTCCCTGATAGGTGCCACTTAACCTAGAGCAGGTTTTAACTTCATAGATGGAATTACTTTTCCAAAAGTTGTAAAAAAAAAATTTTTTTTTCATATCCTTCCCTGCTACTTTATATTTAGCACCATAACTCTTTTCCAATGCTTGTTGAGTAAGTCTTCATTATGTTTGGTGGCAGGGATTTTTTTTTTTTTTACTGACATAAGCATTACACATATTGATAGGTACCATTATTGTATAATGTTCAAGTCAGTATAAACATATTCTTCTCAAATAGTTAATCTTTGTGGTAAGCATTTAAAAATATGAAATGCTTTATGAATAGTATAGAGACATGGAGCTTGTCTATTTTAACATCTGTATCCCAGTACCTTAAAAGAGGTTGGATAGGTAGTTTGTACCCACTTAAATATGTGTTGAATGAGGCAGCATTGGGTTGATGAATAGATTTTGAATTTATGGAGTTAAGTTCTTGAGTGTACAGTGTTTCTATTTAATATGATGATACATATTCCTTAGTGTCTCGTTTGGTTTTAAAACATTGACTCTTTGAGAGCTCAATACCCATGAGTGACAGACTTTTGGGACATAACCTTGAGTTTCCTTTTTCGAGTTCAGTGTTCTTAGACTAATATTTTTAGGGTTGATGGAAAATGGAAACCTCTAAAGTGACAAGTTATTTATATAGTTTCTTGTACCCAGGCTTCTGCCTGATTTATGATGTAATAGAAAAAGTAGAAATTGAAATTAGAAGGTTGAAAAGAAACAGTTTAGATTGGTAAAGAAGACTTGAAAGATACAGCTTATCTTTGCTCCTTTTGGAATTTTATTTTGTAGATTGTGCATACATACGAGGTATCTTCTAAAAGTAAAAATAGAAATTACATGGCTGTATCTGTGCTTTTTAAAGGTAATTTGCAGCTCAGGTCTTTGGTTCTCATTTGGCAGGGTGAAACATTGTGGTAGTGGAAAATTCCTTTTCTGTGTTGTATGGGTCTTTGGTGCAGAATCCAAGTCACCTTAAAGAACTGGAAAGAGACTTAGTAATGTCCAGGTGCTTCCTTGAACACTGTAAAAGGATACTATAAAATCCAAGGAAGGACAGTTTACTATGGGCCACTTATTGAACACTGGGTGCCAGTTCTTTAGTTTTAATGAATGGAAGCATTGAGTAAAATAAGTAGCTTTCCTTCTTTTTTTTAAAATGGAATTATTTACAGTTCCCTAAAACATAGTTTTAAAAATAAATCTCATAGGAATCAAAGTACAAAGCAATTAATCATTTTGTTACGTTGTTGTTGTTGTTGTTGTTGTTGTTGCTGCTATTGTTAGAGGGTGGGTGGTTTGTAGTTGCACAGCCACAAAGATACCTGACTTCAACTTTGATTTGCCCTAGACTTCAGCCTATGGCACTAGCTGCCCCCAGGGTATCTATACATGCTTGTATTCCAAAGACTTGGAGACCGAAATAGATAGCCAGACCATGTCTCAAAAAACAAAGCAAAAATCGTCATATAGGTGTGTAGCCATTACCCAGGTCTAGCCACAGAACTCTTCTCCAGGTGCAACTCTAAACCCATAGATGCCAGTTCTTATCCTCTTCCCCTAGACTCTGGCCACCTCAAACCCTCCTTCTCTTTCTTTCTAGATATGTGTAGTCTTTTTCATTTGTACACATATATTTCAAGATCCCACAGAAACTAAAAGCTTGTGTTTCAAGTACAAAATGGTGTTGGGTTTGCTTATAAAATAGGAACACTTCATATATGTTACTACTTGATTATTTATAACACCTAATTCTATAGAACTAATATAGGCTATTCTGCATTGCTTTAGAAGGATGGCAAAAATCATCTGCAAATATTTAATGTAGATGTATAGATTTTGTCCCCCCCCAAATGTTTTTCTCTGTGGTTGCTTGAATCCATGGATATATGAAATCTTAAAGGACACTAATAGTACCTTCATTTATTTTTTTAAAAAATGAACCATAGAAAAGCTAGAATGGATCTTAACATCTTTCACTTAGTTATCAAATATGCTTAATAATAAAATATTAGTGAATGATTGCGTCCCTTTGTAACATTTCTCACATGTTTCATTGATTGATTTCTGCCCCCTCCGATTGGAGTGAGAACAGTGACAGTTGTTCAATACCAAAAACTGTTTTTTTATAGTGAAGTGTTGTTCCCTAGGTCATTGTTTTTAGCTTCAAGTGTACTTTAAAAGAGTGTTGATATTCATTTCTGTCTTTAAGTCTTTTTAGCAATTGCCACAAAATGACAAATCAGAAAACACAAATAAAGTAGCATATATACTGATTTGTAACTGAGTTTTTAAAAGACTTTACAAAAACAGAAGGTGCTTAGAGAAGATCCTCTTACTGGGATGACAAGGGGTAACATGTTCAGTTAACAAAGTGCTGTTACCAATTGTAGTCACACACTTAATCAGAAAGACCAAATACATATTATGTCTCTGTCTCTGACTCAAGTCCAGGACAAAAGGCAGCAAAAACATGGTCCAAAATGAAGAATCAGAAATTTCTCAGGTAGACATACTGTTTAATTCTTCCTTGCCTGTCATTAAGTTACATAGACACACAAGCTTGCCTATAGCTCCTCATTTCCCAAGAGATGTACAGCCAGAGCAAAGAAGGAAGGCACTGAGTGTTCCGGTGGGGGTGGCGGGGGGGCTTACTGTGAAGATTGGGCCATCGCAATGGATACATCATATATGCATAATGCAAATGTCTTTAAGACAAAATAATTTAGTGAAGAAAACCCAGAGCCACCGTTAATCTCCAGTTCGAGTAGAAAAGACACTAGATGGTGCTATGAACCAAGAAGTGTGTTATTGGTTAAGGTACTAAGGTACGCAGGCCCGCAGGCCCGCTCTCCCGGAGGGAAAATCCTCCTCGGCTTGTACCTCTCCCTTCTCCTTGCCCTTTGCAGATCAGCACACCTCACTTGACTTGGGGGAGATATTTGCCAGTCATGGCTTATGAGCCAAATAAGAATTTATTTAACTAAATTTATATGTGTTTTCAATATTTCCAAACAGAACTAGCCTTGAGTTTGTTAATGACAGTGAAACAAGAAGAGATGTGAATTTGAGATCAGATGACCTCAAATATTTGGGGCAAAGTCCATGCCCAGTTGCGACTTGGCTCTTTATGAAGGGGAGACAGCTACTAAGAGTTTTATTTGGCAGCCATATTTGTTCAGGAAACACATTCTTACAAATTCATTGGAGGTGAAATTGTCTATATAAAGTCATTTTTCTTTTCTTTCCTAGCGTTCTTTCTGAAGGGGTATCCTTGTGGGACTTGTTTCATCAGAGCATATCAGTCTATCTCCTTCCACTTCTGTTCACTGGGAAAGCCTTTTCCAAATGGTTTATGGTAGCTCTGCTCAGATTCACAGGAGTACAAAACAGCTTAGCAGTTGGCCACATGGATAGAAAAGACACACAAGGTCCTCACTGAGAAAAATATAAGCTTATAAAACATTTACAAGAACTGAATGTGAGGCTGGTAAGATAAGTGAGTGGGGAAAGACCCTCCAAGCTTGACAATCTAAGTTCAATCCTAAACCCACATTGTGTTTAGAAGGAGAAAACCAACCTAGAAGCCGTCCTCTATCCAGCACCCAACTGCTGGGATTCATGCCTTGCCATAAATAAACACATATAATTTTCTAAAAAAAAAATAATAATAACTAATAAAATTTTTAGTATATCTTACTCCAGTACTTAAAAAAATAAAATTAGTCTAGGCCCTTAAGAATCAGCTGTTTAAACATAATTTAGAAGATTTCATTTTTAGTCCACATTTGAATTTTAGGAACTTCAAGTAAAGTCTTATCAGTAATTAAAAAAAAAAAGTCCAAACATATAAATGTAATTGCCCTCATAGGACATATTAAAGTTGGTTTTTTAGTAAGCCATTGTAGAAATTTGAGGCTTTATTTTCATTTTGACAGATCTGAAAAGCTTAGATTTGAAGATTATGAGTATAGTAGCTATATTTGATTAGTGAAGACTGTAACCTGGTAATTGGATGTTCTCAGATTAGCCTGGTATCCTTTCAAAGACCACCCAGCACATTATATTCAGATGAAGAAATTACCCACTCCAGAGGAGAGAACAGAAATCTGAACATGTGTTGTCTCTTCTATAATCTACCTGCTTTATATGAATAATATTTGAATAGTATCAGAATGGCTTTGGCTTTGGCTTTACTACAGAGAACCAACCCAGGAATTTACCTGTTCCCAAAAAAAGAAATAGGACAGGAGACACCAGGGACTGCCACCAGGGGTCGGCACAGCCAAAGACTACAGCAAGCCCAGGGAAAAATAGCCATGAATGATAATCTGCCAGCGCGAACCAAGCCATTTCGTTTTCTCAGAGGCTGGGAGCGCTGTCGGACCAGGAACCGTGTTACCAGTGGGTTTCTCTGGAACTAGAGCAATAGCCTTGCCTTACAAGGCTCTTTTCTGTCTAAACGCTTAGGAAGTAGCTCTGCATGGAGCAAAACTTGGTTCGCATGGAGTTCTTTTAGTCAGTGAATGGGCCTGACCCCACCCCACCCCCCACACACACATTCTTTAGTATAGTAAACTTGTATTTCACCCTGTGTTGCTTCTAAAATGATCTGTCAACATAGAAATGCCTACTTTTGAGTCGAAGCATGGGTAATTCTTAATGGTTCATTAATTGTTAACAAAATAATTGTTTGGAGAACAAAATAATTTTTAGTATGTTAACTAACCCTGAATGTAGATGTGTCAGGAGGCACAGATTCTGTACTCTCCTGTAAGTGGCAGAATTATGAACTCTAATGTAACTTCTGTTCCCACTGAGGTCTTCTCCTTAGCCATCTTCTGGTTCACTCCTTTCATAAGTGAACTAAATGCTGCTCTACTACTATTCTGGTGAGGCCTTTACGAGGCATGTCCCTTCAGAAGACAGTAGAACCTGAAAGTATAACCCCTACCTTCCCTACTAGTGTCTTAGATTGTTGTAACCCAGGCAACCCCTAGCTGGGCAAGTGCTCTGCTTTGACCTTCAGTGATTCCCTTTGTGATATCTTAGTTTTTTGGTCATTATTAATTACCAATTCATCACTTTTGTCCATTTAATATCTGACTATAGGGTTAATATGTGACTACTCAGAACCTTTGCTGTATCAAGATCCTCTTTGTCCTCCTTGCTTTATCTATATATAGTTCCTTGACTTCATTACCAATCTGAATGCTTGTGTGCACCTAACTACTTCTCTCTTGGGCCACAGCCCACTGCTCCCTCCCTGTCAGCATCTCTTACACATGGTGTCTGCTCTTATTCCAGCAGTGACTACACCAGACATACTGCTAGGGCCCATCACCACTATTTTCAGCAACGTGCTACCTTGTCTCTCCTAATGACCTTGGAACCTGAACTCCCTAGATGCACCATGGGTCACTTTGGCTATTCAGTTTCCATAATGGTCTCTCTTATATCGCCAAACCAGGGCCATTCAATGTTCTGCTTCTGCCTGTATATTCCCACAACTGTGCTCTGTTCCTTCACCCACCAGAAAAGTACTAATCCCTGGAATGTACAATTTCTTTATTTCTTACACCATGCCAGGTATTCTTTAATGGATTTTAGTATCTTTTGTTGTCACATCCTTTAGTCTAAAGAAACAAGAGGCACAAAGAAAGGCCACCTAAGACATTGTAGTGCTGAAGAACAAAATCCTGGTGCTCATACATTCTAGACAAGGACACTACCACAGAATTAGTGGCCCAGCTAGATCTAGAAAGATCCTTGAGCCCATTTGTTCCTCATAGCCCAGGTCAAACAAGCATCTAAATTTATTATCAAATCCAAGATGCTTTCTACTGCTTAAGGTTTGGGGAAGGGGGGGAGCAAGTAACTTCATTCCTTAAATATGCTTCCTTGGCTGATCGACCAGTTCCTTGTTTGTGTTGTTTTTCTGAAGAACAAGTGAAATGGAGCTGCTTCTTCTATATCAGACTCTGTAATAAAACAGTCCCCTGGGGATGGATATATTGCTTACTCTGTATTAGACTTGAAGAGACTTCTAACTAAAACCTCCAGTATGTTGTCCTGGGCATGGAAGCTGTAAAAGCAATCTGGGCATGACAATCAGGTTCAAAATACCTTCTCTTATTTCTTCCTATACTTTGGAGGCATTGACCTCTGTGAGAGTGAGTGTCTTGCATACTATGACAACCTTGTGTGGGGTTTAAGGGTCACACCTGGCCATATCTTATAACTTGTGAAATGTTATGATACAATCAGCTTAGGTCACTTCTTGCCCTATTGTTAAGTTGACACTTTAGGAAACACCTTCACAGCCAACTTCTGCTATTCAGGCTCTTACCATCTTTCCACCCTTCTTCCTCAATGATCCCTTAAGTACAAGAGTTGTATTGTGGATGTATCCGGAGGAACTGAGCACCCCATGATCAGTTGTTCTTTATATTTTGTCTAGCTAGCTTTCTGTAATGGTTTCCATTTGTTGCAAAGAGGTGAGAGCTATAGTTATCTGTAGGTGTAAGGATGAGTTGAATCCAATTAGAAGTTATGCTGGTTTAGTAAGGTGATATTTAAAAAAAAAAAAATCTCTAATATCCATGACTCACTTTTACTTGGAAATTGAGTAGGTTTCTAGTATTGGTCTTAAGTCAAATTAGAGAAATCATTGGTTGCCACCAAAATATGGGTGCCACTATTGCACCGTTACTATCTTGCCTTGCTGGTCACTGTTGTGATTCATGGGTGTTATAGCTGGTAGGACTGTTGGTCACCATCTTCCCTTTGTAGCTTTCATAGAACCTTTTGGTCTTCTGAAAGCTACTCCTTTGGGAGGAGATTTTCAAGTCAGATCCAGCTTGGGTGTTCCAGATCTTATGTCTAAACTTCATGGTATCTTTAGCAATAAGGACTCACCTTCAACTTCCAGAAGGCAACCAAGTGCAGCTGCGATAGCTAGAATATTCTGAGGGTGTCTTGGACTCCCCCAATGAACAACCCAAAGGAGTGTTTTCATGCCTAGTACTGGGGTTTTTATTTGATAATATATAGCTTTTTCAGGAAGCATTGCCATCCCAAGTGGGATAACTTCATTTTGAACTATACATGTAATATATACATAGACTTAACATGTGTTGTATGTTACTAATATGATTTCATAGTAATATTAAAATACTATTTGGTTTAGGAGCCTGATCATCCAAAGATAACCATTTTGGTGAAACTCTACACCCTCACTGACATTTTTTCTTCTCTTACCATTTTTTATGTACAGAGCATGGTCTTGGGCTTCAAGTACTAATGAACAACGATATTAACTCATCCGTGGAAAGCCTTAACTCAGCTTGCAACATGCAGTCTGATACTGATACTGCGCCACTTCTTGAGGATGGCCAGCATGCCAGCAACCAGGGAGCAGCATCCAGCTCCCGGGGACAGCCACAGGCGTCCCCGAGGCAGAAGATGCAACGCTCGCAGCCTGTGCACATTCTCAGGTGGGCCAGAACATGTGCTGTCTGCACAGACAGTGCACTCTGCTCTTCAAATGGTGATGGGCAGAGACTGTGAAATCAAGTTAGATGAGTTTGTTCTCTTAATAGCAGCTACAGCTATAATCTTGAGGAAACCGATCCACAATCCTAAAGCCAAAGCACAGCCCTGACCCCTACCCCTGTTTACTGTAGTTTTCCCTACACATACATAATAATGGTGAATTTTGGTTTATTAATTAGACACCATAATATGTACAACAATAATTAATGATGCAAAAGAACAATTATAAAGCTAATGAAGTCATATGAGTGAGTTCTACCCTTCCTGTTGTGATAGTGAAATGACACAAAGTGGTAAGATGAAAGGAAGAAAGTGGGACAGTTGTGATACACGAGGCTGCTGTTGACCATCTGTGGGTATGTTGCCAGAATTTTCAAGTCATGCCTCTGCCAGCTGACCTCAAAGAACTAAAAGTGCAGCTCTCAGTGGCCCTGGTTATGCTGTGTAACATTTCAGCATTTGGTGTGAACTTGCTGCCTGGCTTAGCAGCTATACCTTTTCCTGAGCTCCTGATTCACAGCAGATTCCATAACCATATTCCAAGTTCATGTTCCTCAGAGTATTGTCTATAGACCAGCTACAGTGTCCTCCAGGACCTACTCAAAAATGTACAGTTCCAAAAGTGGTTCTGTTTTGGCCTTATCCCAAGGAAACTGGACAAAAAAGCCTATCTGTGTTAGCAACAGGAGAGTCCTGGGACCTTGAGAGAATTTCCTGGGAGGTGACAGATCTCTGAGCGGAGTTCAAGCTAGTCAGAAAGTGTAAGGTTGGAGAGTGGAGACAAGGAGATGATTAGAACATAAAAGAAAGGATACATTTTGGTTAGGATAGTGCAATTCTGACTTGGAGAGTTAAGGGACAGGAGGGCTTCCAGAAATGTTTAAAACGGTTCTTTATGGTCTGACATTAAATCTTCTTCAGCCTCAGTAGCCATCTTCCCCTAGGTGTCTACCCTTTCCAAGGATGTGGGTGCTGGGCTTATACTGTTGAGGGGCTCCCAGTGATTACAACTGGCTGGGTGAACTAAGTGGAGGAAGGTATAAAGGAAAAATCTGCAGACGGCCCAGACATTCCACAGACTAAATGATGGAGCAGGAGGAGGACTCTGGTAAAGGAGAGAATTATTTTCAAGTGGATGAACCAGGCAAGGTTTTGGGGGCACAGACACCTCTACCTCCCAGGTCCTGGCAGTTTTGTAGCCATCTTGATATCTCTGTGTCCCAGGTCCTCTCCACAGACACTTTCATTTTGCAGCTTCAGGAACAGCCTCTTTTGATGTGAGCCTCTGTAACAGGAATTGCTTTCATCTTTTCATAATGCCCCTTAATTACACTTCTGGGCAGTATCTGTGAAATGTTAGAGCATTAAAAAATTAATGAGGTTAAAATGGAAATAATTTATAAATTTTCAATACACCCTAATAAAGAAGGGGGATTCTGTGGGCTGCTGGAACATCAGAAACAGCCCTGTCTGGTTCTGTAGATCAAAGATGCTGAAGCTGAAACTGCTGCAGGAAGATCAGGATTTGTTAACAGTAAAAAATGCGCTTTCCGCCACATCAACAGACGGGTATAGGAACGACTTCCCCACGTTTCACAACACAGATTCCCTTCAATTCCCTTCATGCCTCGAGAGAGCTGGTATCTTAAAAGTCAGAGCATATGTTGCATAGTAGCCATTTTTTAAAGTGTTAGCGAACACTTGGGATTAATGGCCAATCCCCAAAATATTCTCATCTTCGAGAACAGAAACTGTACTCTCTAATAGCAACTCCCCCCCATCTCTCCTCTGCCCCTACCATTCTATGTTCTGAATTCAACTGTTTTGTATGCCCTGTACAATGGAGTCTGCCAGTGTGTGTCCTTCTGCTACTGGATTTATAGCATAGGTCAGGCTTCCCTTCCCTTATTGTCTTATTGGATAATTCTCTTTTTAAGGCTACATATTTTATCACAGAGATGCACCCATTCATGGCTAGACAATTAGGTTACTTCCTGATTTGGGCCACTGTGAATAAGGCTGTCATGAACATGGTTGTACCAGCATCCACAGAAACCCAGCATTTCCTTCTCTGGGGCGTAGACCCAGCAGGTGTGAGCTAGGATGGCAAACTAGTTTTTGACTCCTTCCTTATAGGCGCCTTCAGGAGGAAGACCAGCAGTTAAGAACTGCATCTCTTCCGGCCATCCCCAACCCATTTCCGGAGCTGACTGGCGGTGCGGCCCCTGGGAGCCCTCCTTCGGTTGCTCCTAGCTCCTTACCTCCTCCTCCGAGCCAGCCACCTGCCAAGCATGTAAGTGGTCCCTGACTAGAGCACAATGATGCATTTCTTTGTGGACAAAGGAGGGAAGTTCTAAGATGGCTTCTTTGGGTTGATACTGAACTTTTTTCTTATGAGTTTTTTTAATGTGTTGGCCAAAATTCAATTTACTAAGTTAGGAATGTATCAGCGTAGTTTTGCAAAAAAAAAAAAAAAAATTAGTTATGTACTTATGTATTATTTATTTATTTATTCCTGAGGACAGCATGTGTGCCATGATGCATATATATAATTAAAGGACAATTTTCATAAGTCAGTTCCCTTTACACCATGCGGGTCCTGGAGGATGGAACTCAGGTCCTCAGGCCTGTCATCCAAGTGTCTTTAGCCTCTCACCAGACTGAGGAATGCATCACTGTTGTTTCAAAGAATCTTAACTGTGTTTTATTGTTGTTGTTGTTGTTCTTGTTCTTGTTGTTGTTCTTGTTCTTGCTGCTGCTGTTGTTTTTTAATTAATGATTTGATGTTTAAGGATGATTTTAGCTCTCTTAAAGAAGTTGTGTGACCAGGTCATCTGGGTCAACCAGTCCTTCTGCTGTGGCACACCGCTGGGCCTTCCTGTGCACGTACTCTTCAGTATGGATACAATCAGAGCTTCCATCTTGAGGTCTTGACTTCAAATGCAGCCTGCTCAAGGCCAAAGAATGGCCACTTAGCCCAGAAGATAACTGCCTTTTTAAAACTTGTTTCTCCTTTGAAGTGGTACTACTATGAAGTAGAGAGCTAGTCACTACCCCTATGCGAGAAACTCCCCAGTGACAGTCATTCAGCTTATCAGAGACATGAGCAGGGGAATCGTGGCATCTCAAACTCCCTTTAGCAGTGGGCTAGGAACAGGATGGCCCAGGGCTCAGCAGCACACCACACCCTGCCTGCTGCAGGGAGTAGAACAGAGACAGTTACTTTACATGGAGGCTCTGCTCTAAGCAGCGCATGGGCTGCTGTGGTTCTCTCTTACTTACTGCTTTGATAGGCCCTGTAAATCAGTACGGATGTCACTATCACCTACAGTAGAGGAAACTGAGGCTGGTGTCAGCATACAGTCGTGTCTGACCTAGTGTTTAGGCCTAGAGCCCTCACAGGCTTCCTGCCACCTTAGCTGTCTCTTTCAAACGTGCAATTTAGGAGATTCTATGTTTTCCCACTAGACCCCTTCTTTCCACTTGTCCACCTCTGCTGTTCTCTAACATGGAGGAGCCAGCCAGACCCATTCTCTGCAGTCTAGTGGCATACAGCACCAGGCTCTCCAGCAGTAGGCTTTTTTCTAATACACTGTTCCCCATGAGTGCCTCTCGAGCTGCCCGAATTACAGCACTGTCAGACTTAGAAGGTGAGGTCAGTGTTCCTGTCTCAGAGCCAGCACTGTCCTGGCTTCTGCACAGGGTCACATGCTGAAGTGCATCTGGGCTGTCTACCTCCCTGGTGACCTTCTGCCTTGAGTAAGGATCCTGATGATCGTGTATGGTTTGTCCCCGAGGTTGTTTACAAGTTTCCTGTCCTGAAGTAGACCACAAAAGTACTGTCTGGCCCTCGCCTTGGCTGGCAAGGAAATGAGCCTCCTCCCACCGATTGTCCAAATTTGTAAGAATAAGGAAACCCGGGAATTTTGCCTGCTCGTGTTTTTCTTGGGATCAGAGTTGGCTCTTCATGAGAACAGTGCACTGGCGTGTTTGTCGTCAGATTCCTCAAGCCAACTGGGACCAGTGAGAGCAGGGAGGGTGTTTCTCACCTAGTAGAAGGCTGCTGTTCTTTGTGGCTGTTTTTAGTTCTATTTTATATTTATTCTTTGATAACCTCATGCATATAAATTGTATATTTTGATCAATATCTATTTCTTTAGTTGGGGACACACATGCAGTTCAGTGAGTATGAAAACCAAAGGGCAATTAATTAAGGACTCAGTTCTCTTCTCTCATATAGATCCCTGGCTCAAACTTAGTTCCTCAGAGTAGTACCCAGGTGCTTGGATATGCAGAGCCATCTCACCAGCCTTTTTGGTTTTGTTCTGACCCACTGAGTTTTACTGAGGGTCAAGGTTATTTACCAAGCATGAGCAACTTATTAATGGCTACACCACTGAAGAAAGTCATCCTGTACAGGGGCTATGCCAATAGTGTAAAGTGAGCTAAATCCCACTTGCTACCATCCAACAAACACTGCCCTGAGTACAGCTTGTCTGGTTGTCTGTGCACTCAGCAGCCTGGTGGGACAGCCTTAATTGGGAAGGATGTGAGGGACCCCATATCACTGAGGACTGACATAGGTTACAGATGACAATGGCACTAAAATGACTGCTGGTTGTATGCATTTCCAAGTTGTCTTAGCCACTGTCAGGATATATTTAGCTGCAGAAAACCAAACCTGGCTGGCTTCTTCATGAGGACACTTAACTTTCATGGAGTAGGATATCTGAGGCAGAAAGTAGAAGCTGCCCTGACCTTGTTCCCTATAGTGGAACTTAGACTCTGTCTCTGTAGGCAGAGCTGGTGTGACCAAAGTTGGGCCTGTCATTAAACACAACCTTTCCATCTCAGTAGGTGAACCAGGGGCTTGAACACAAGCAGTGGTGACAGGGGACACTGAGTCCTCTCTGGAATACGCCAACACACCAGACATAGCAGATAGACACATTGCTGACTTGTACTGTTCAAGAGCAGAGCTTCTAAGACATTTGTGGGGATCAAGGGAACTTGGAAGAGGAGGTCTGATTCATGCTAGGTAGTGCTATAGACGGGACCCTTTCTGAATTCATAACAAGCTCAGCAATGGCAGACCACACAATGACTCCTTAGAACATGTTTTTCCATTTGCTATTTAAATACAATTACTCAGCCGGGCAGTGGTGGCGCACGCCTTTAATCCCAGCACTTGGGAGGCAGAGGCAGGTGGATTTCTGAGTTCGAGGCCAGCCTGGTCTACAAAGTGAGTTCCAGGACAGCCAGGGCTATACAGAGAAACCCTGTCTCGAAAAACCAAAAAAAAAAAACAATTACTCTCATTTTTTTGTGCCCCATAATTAATGGTGCATAAATACTGCCTCAACTCCAGTTTTTTTTTCTTTACTTCATTTTAAAAATTAATTTTCTGGAACTGAATTGATAGCCTTAAGCAGGATTCCACTCCTGCACTTACTGATAACCTCCGGGGACTGCCTAGGCTTTACCTGCTCTTCTGTGAATGCACTGCCACTCAAGACCTCTGTATAGTGGGAAAATCTAATCCTGGCTACTATGTGAAGAGCAGACTCCCCTCTGCCTGAAGGCCTCAGCCATACATTCACTAGTCCTCCTGCTCTCAGTGCCTTCACAGCTAGGTGTGTCATCTTTTCTGCTGCCTTTTGAGATCTGAAGTATGAAGACCTAGACCTAGCCAAGGTTTAACTTGAGTTCTGGGACCCCAGCTTGAGGCAAATTGTGGCTGCTTAGAGAAGTCTCTGGACTGTAGCTAGAAATGAGATGGGGATGCCCTGTGAGACAGGGACAATGCCAGTATCCTGTGACATCCCAGCATAAGACATATCAGCTCATCCCGTGTCAAAAGATAAAATCCTCTGCTTGGCACACCCACCCCTTTTTTCTCTGACCTCCTACTCACTCACATCTCTCCAGGGAGGCCCTGCCTGGTTGCCTGTCTCCTCTGTACTAAGAGGCAAGCCCAGTGTGTAGAGGGTGAGCCCAGGCTCATGCAGTAGGACAGGGCTGGTGGCCCCTTCAGAGCAGCAGCTTCTCAGTTCCAGAGTAGCAGAACACCTCTGAGCAAACTGAACATTCATATACCATCTCATTAGGAGTACCCTTGTGAATTTTCCAAAAGCAGCAAGGCAAAACCACTAGCTTGGGATGGGGGTATAGTTCTGTGATGCAGCATTTGTCTATCAAGTACAAGGCTGTAGGTTGGGAAACACATTTATTCCATAGTTTGGGAAATTTTGCATTTTCCCCCACATCCTTGGGAATTCACATTTCCTACTTGGTCTTAGAGGACCTGAAAAAGTAAGCAAAGAAAACTCAAGTTAATCTAGAGATTTTTGAAAGAATTTTTTAAAACTTTACATATTTTAAGTATTAGATATTACATATTATTAAAATACATAAAAACCGTTCCCACTGAGCCTACTTTGGATATAGTGCTAAATTGCCCAAGATAAAAGTAAAGGCTGCCCCTGACTATCACAGTTGATTGGTGGTGTTACTAAGTGCTCAGAGGCCCAAGCATTACAGCCTCTGGAGCCAGAGCATAATCCCTCTTGTTTGGATGACGTGAAGGTACCTTTTTGTCTCTGTTCAACTCTGAACAAAGGATGCAATCACATCAGGGAGTTGTTGTGACCTAGAACCGACCATGTGCTTGGCTAAAACTGAGACAGGAAATCATCCCAGGAATCTCATGTGAAATCTCAGCCTAGTGTTTCTCTACACTATAAATATCTTATATAAATTCTATAAATTTGAGAAGCCTAGCTGATTACTACAGCCTCAGATCTCTCTTATCTTGCAAAAGTACTGCAAATTTGAACCTTTAAGTTTTACCTTGTAGAAAGAACCACCAGCCTTTAGCTACAGGAATGAGTCTGTGCCTTCCCTGCACATGGGCCTCGATCCTTCTGCAGAATCAGTGACCAGCAAGGGCAAGGGCTTATTTTTTGAATATTGATTATTCAAAAAAAAAAAAGCCTCTGACTTTGCTAGAAACCAGAAATCATTTTCCTAGGAAAATAGATTTGCAAATTCTTACTTGATAGTTCAGCTTTAAATTTCATTAGAAAATGGGAAGGTCGCCAGCTAGTGAACTTTTTACCTGATTAGCTTCTGTCCTAGTTAGCTTCAGCTGTCAGATTGACACAGCCCAGAGTCATCTGAACGAGGCTCAGTTCAGAGATTGCCCAGATCAGATTGGCCTGTGGCCATGTCTGTGAGAGACTGTCCTGACTGATGACTGATGTAGAAGGCCCAGCCCATGCCTAGGCAGCCCTATCCAGGGCTATATAAGTGGGTCTGAGCTATATAAGGAAAGCTGGCTGTGTGAATCTTCCTGCTGTTCCTATACTGAGCTCCTGCCTGACTTTTCACAGTGATGGGCTGGGACCTGGACGGTATAAGTCAAGTAGTCAGTGTTCTATCTCAGCATCAGCAAACAGGCTAGCATCCCTTTTGAGATGGCTTGGCTTGTCAACTCAAGCAGCACTCTTCCCTGTGTTTGCATTAGAATCCACAGTTTACCTTGTAGGGAAAGCAGCTTGTTACACCCACAACACGGAAACGTCTGCTCTTCATAGCTTCAGCCTGAGCATTACTCAAACAAAGTGAAATCTGAAATGCTTCAGACTCCAACATGAGGCCACAAGTAGACGACTCCACTTTTGCTACTTTGCTAAACTTTTAACGTATTAAAATTATTGTTTTGTTATATAAAAGAACTGTCACGCTAAGGATTAGTCCACTCTTGAAACATAAACTTTAGGTTTAGACTTGGTCTCCTCCCCAAGTAACCTCATTGTGTATATGCAAATAGCCCCCAGACTAAAGAAACTTAAAATCACAAACATTTAAGGTAGGCCACACTTGATCTATGAGCAACTGAGAGGGTAGTTTTCTTTTCTCACACTCCATACCTCTGATGGTCCTACTGGTTTAGAACAGAGGTGTCTCATGAAATTATAAAGGTGAAAGCTTTTTGTCTTAGCTGAGTGTATCCCATACAACTGGGAAATGTTCACCAACACTACCAAGCCTTAAATCTTAGTCTCTTCACTCTTGTAGCAGACATTAGTCTGAGTATAAAACTGCCTTGCCGCCTGAGCTGACTTGTTCAGGGCTGGGGCTGTGCCTGTGCCTGTGCCTGTGCCTGTGCCTGTGCCTGTGCCTGTGCCTGTGCCTGTGCCTGTGCCTGTGCCTGTGCCTGTGCCTGTGCCTGTGCCTGTGCCGGCAAGGCAGTTTTATACTCAGTATGGCACCTCCCTCCTCCGTCTTTCATGTGTGAGTACTTGTCTCCCAGACATTCACCTCACTCTCTTAGCCAGCCTGAGTGAGTCAGAACAAACATAAAAATGATAAAGAATCCCTGGAGGGAAACAAGCAAGGGTATTTTGAGTATCTTCAGCAGAGGAAGTGGGGTAAACACCCTCCCCTCCAGTGGCCGTGAGTGCCAAGTCGCTACATTTCTAGGAAAGAGAGTACAGATGTTGACCTCATCTGGAAAGGTTAATAATTACATGCCTTCAGATTCTCTAGAGAACTACATGCAAATGACTACTTGTTTATCTTTCACCTTACCTCAAAGTAGTTTCCTTCTTGTAATTGTATCCGCAGACATTCTGAACTGAATAGAAGCAGTAGGTTCCTAATGGTTTTATAGTGTCCTGGCATCATCTCGGCTTCATTTATGTGAGCAGTTCATTCCTGGGCTTTTACCCCTTAAAGTATTTCTGTTCACACTGTCCCCACCTTCTCCACCAAGCCCTGGAAAGGAGCCAAGTCAGTGGCAGAAATAGCATGAATATGTGAACGGGGAAGCGACAGTGTTTTCTTTCTCATTTAACTCTGGAGTGTAAATATGGGTTCTGAGCATTGAGTCACAACAAAATAGTGTTTTAACAAGCTTGTCACTACAGCAAAATAGACCTGAGGCAGCAACCTGTAAGGATAAAAAGCTGATTTTGACTCAGAGTTATAAAAGGCCCTCCTTGGGGTGGGGGTGCTGCTGTCAAGTGAGGCACAGAGAGGAAGAACTCAATACCATGGTGTCTCCTTGACAGGCATGCCCACGGTGGCCCAAAGCTTCCACTCTTCCAAGTTTCACTAGTCTAGGGACCAAGTCCTGGACACATGGACCTTTGGAGACACTCAGCTCAAACTGTAATAGTAAGACAGTAGACACTTTTTCTCGGCTTTTGGTTTCTAAACATGTTTCCCAATAAAAGGAATAAAGTTTTTTAAAGAGTGAAGGCAAGGTGTAACAAGAATGGAGGAGGCCACTCGAAGAACAGAGAAAAGAAGGTAGATGGGGATCAGGAAGCCTTGAGTGTGTGGTCCCAATAGACATCTCCAAGAGTGGGGCACAGGACAATATACTGGCATAGCAGACCTGATGACCCAAAGGGATCTCAGCATCTCTTTAGTGGTATGCCTGCCCTGAACCAGGTCCTGGATATGTTCTACTGAACAGCCAGAGCTCTTCAGGACTTTTTAGACCATAGAAATGCCCCAGGAAATAAAGTGTACCCTCTACAGAGTAAGCGACCTAGTGGGGTACAGCTCTGTCCAAGTGTATTGCTGAGTTCTTTGATGGGATTTCTAGGTTATAAAAGTATTATGCCACAACTTCAGGCAACATTTCAGTCTAGCAGTTGGAAGTTGTTACATGATTTTTTTTTTAATTCACTCTCTTTTACTGAGATTATTAATAAAGGCAGCTGTACTAGAATTATAGTATGCATTACAAAGAGCTGTCTTCCATTCATGGACATATGCACCCCATGCTTCACTCTGGCACTTCTGCAGTTATGTCTATGCTACTGACACTGGCCAGGCCCAGTGGAAGAACCCATAAGAGCCCAGCAAGATAAGGCTTTGTACATGACGCTTAGGAATGATCTGTGGGTCTTTTAAGAGCCACCTACTCACTGGGGAATGGGCCTCAGATAAAACAAATCCACTAGAGTCTAGCTCTTTTCTTATAGATAATCTCCATTTGTTTTCAGTCAGGAGACCTCTCCCACTCCTGTCAAAAAAAAAAAAAACCCCACAGCCGAAAATCAAGAGATCTGAGGCAGTGTCATTTGTGTTTGTATCTGTCCTGGAAACCTCTTTGATTCTGAGAGTACCAACCACTTGAACGAAGAGAGTAAAATGTGTACCATTAGTTTTGTGTCCATGTCCATCTTGAGGTTGGACCTTCTAAGAGTCTGTTGAGCAGAGCCTTGTTCCCTGGTTTAAAGGAATTAGCACACACACTTATTTGTTGGTTTGAGTTTCTTCCCTGCTCCCCAGCAGACTCATCTGCCACGCAGGCCAGAAAATGGCGTCAGTGGTGTCCTCAGTTGCAAGTTTTGCTTGGATTGCCGGATTTTTAGTTTAGAAATGGCCATCTGAGAGGGTGTGTGAGGTATCGATTAATACATTTGGTGAATGTCGGGAATTACTTGCTGTGTGCAGACTCTTTGTGAGGTGCTTTCACACACTGCTTATATGACATCCTGTATGTTGAACCATCCTAACTGTAGTGCTAAGAACATCCAATCACAGGGGTTGATGCCTGCAGCAGGTAGCAAAGCCTAGGAACATGTCTAGGACATGTGGGCTGAAAGTCCACGCTGAACCACAATTTCTGTCTAGTGTGGCAGATGTGAGAAGTGGATACCAGGGGAATATACCCAGGGAAATAGGGGACTGAAGATCTGGAGACGGCAGGTGGGTTTGTCCACTAAGTTGCTTGTTCCTCAACAGCTTAAGCATTTTACCCAAAACGTCTGGCCAACTAAGTCCTTGAGAAATGTTAAAGCCTAATAGAGAGATGTCTTAGCAAGCATGATGTCAAGCAATTTATCTTAACAAAATAAACATATGCACTAAAATATATATTTGAAGACCATCCTAATTCTATAATAAGAATAAAAAGCAGGGGGGGTAGTGGGCAGCATGGGAGAAGTCTTCATTTTTGATGCCTTGTAAGCTCTGAAACAGCAAAGAAACATGATGACATGGTGAAGTGTTCATGATGTAATGTGAAGCCCTACAGCACAGCTTAAAAGTGTGTGTGCAGTATGATTACAATTCTGTCAGGGTTTCTATTTATAAATATCTGTGCAGAAGGATGTTGTCACAGGGAGTCTGTGAAGTGTTGGTGATTAGCGGAGTTTATTTCCCCTTTGTTCCTTACTGTATTTTTCCAGTTTGATATGGGAATCACGTCATTTCTATATAAAGCTAACATATGTATTTGTCTTTATACATCATTTTTATGCATATGTATGTATTTGGATATGTGTGCATATTGCTATTGTATAGGTATATTCATGTGCAAACGTGACTGTGTATTTTGGTGTCACAATTCTTGAGTTCAAGCAACCCTTGTTTTATTTAATAAGAGTTCTAAAGCCCAGTAACAGTGACCTGGCCACTTGGGATGACAGAGATGCTGTAAATACTTTCTTTAACTGAAAAGGTAAGTAAGAGTAAATCAAATGTTTTTAAGAGCAACGAATTACTTGGATAACTTTTACCACAGTACATCCTCAGAATTGTTTTGTTTTATTATGAGCTGTTATTGTTTGTTATTATGAGCTGTTAATTTCATACCATGTCTGTAAATGAACTTTTATCACAGGCACACAATTATAGAAAAACTCATGTAGTTTATAGTGCTCTCCTTGTCCCAGGCAGCTCTGGGGACCATGAAGGTAAGGGAGCCTTGTTCTCACTCGTCTTTGGTTCACTAACAGATTCTTTTTCCTAAGTAGCTTTCAGTTTTATTTCCAAACTTTATTGAAATGTGTACTTGATAAGATTCTATGAAACTGCATAGAAAGTAAGCTGAAGTTACCAGTCCAGCAGGGTTGTCTGTTCTTATGGATGAAGAGCCACCACATCCATGACACTGAACCCTGCGCTTCAGCCTCAGGTCTTAGAGACAAACCAGGGCTATGACTTAAAACTGAGATCAAGAAGACTCAATTAAATTAACTTTTTTTTACTGAAATTAATTTAGCCCATTTAGCCCTGAAATTTCAAGTCATGAGGCAGCCCTCCCCCCTTCTATTTTTGGTTATTTGAAACAGCTCAGCTCAAAAATATTGGAGCCTCTGTGACAAGAAGGATTCAAAGTGCTGCGGAGCAGCTGGTTGGTGGAGGAAAAAAGGCCAACTAGAGCAGAGAGCCGTTTGTTCAAACCCTCGCCCCAGGACTAACTATTTTTGTCACTGGGAAAACCCTGCTGCCTGCAGAAAAGCTTCTGATGAGGCTAGTGTGACACCTGCCTTAGGCTAGCTTTCCTCTACCTGCCTCAGCATGACTGTTCTACCTTTGTCCTTCTAGGTCCTGCAATTTCAGAATAAACCAGTCACTGCTCAGAGGCTTAGTATAGGATTCCCTGAGTATCTCACGCATGCCCTCCTCCCCAGAGCGCCTCTGGTCCTCTGATTACATCCAGCCTTTACCTACAAGATCTTTTGATATAGGAATCATTTAAACAGAGACATGTCAGGGTCCAAAAGCTTTTGCTTTCAGATGCTTACCACTGCTGCAGTTACTGGGCAGTGTCTGAGAAGAATGGACCATCTTGATGCTAGGGCATCAGCCTGTACACCCCCAGGGACCAGGCCATCTACTTAGGGATGTCTTGCACTGCAGACAGCTGGTGAGAGGGGCCAGAGAGGCACAGAGCTTCCAGTGTCCTGTTTTCTATTTTTATAAGGTGTGCCTCTGGCCCAGTTTTAACTGCCAAAGTCAGAAGATCTTTTGAATTCAGTAACAAGATTCCTCAGGTTCCAGCCAGCAGCAGCAAGGTCTATTACAGGAAGCTGTGCTAAGAGGCTATGCCAAGACTGGGAGCAGAGAAGCCGAAAAGACCCCCATGCTGGTCACCTGCTGGGGACCATGAAGAGAAAAAGGCAGAACACCACTTCTTACTAAACACCTTCCTTTAAGTCTGCAAAGAAAGGAGCTTTTGTTCCTTCCTCTATATGGTGAATGTATAAGAAATGACAACAGAAAGTCTGGGAACAATGGAACATTTTATTACCTCATGGGGCCCTTATAGCAGAGTGTGTAGTGGGCCAATCCAGCAAAAAGCACCTCCATCCCTCTTGAAAAGTTTTATACTGTTGATGCAATTGTACCCTGTCTTTTTCACATTGCTGTTTTATTTTTAAAGCAATTAAGTATTTGGTTCGTTTGTTTGTGATGCTTTCCCATTGCATCTTAACCAGTTGAGGTCTGCTTTCTAAGAATTGGGAGTACTGGTGAACTGGTACTTAGAGCCCTCCCCATCTCTCTACCAAGTTCCCTCCAGGCTTTCAGCTGTCGAAACTCACCCGTCCAGGTCTGTGGACAAAGACCACTGCGAGATTTTCAAAGAAACAACCTAAGAACCAGTGTCCAACCGACACTGTGAATCCAGTGGCACGGATGCCCACTTCACAGATGGAGAAGCTGAGGCTCAGAAAGGTCGGGTAACTTGTGAAGGGAGTTGTGGCCCCCTCTGATTCTAGAATTGCTGCTTAGTACCAGCCCTAACTGTCATGCCCAAACTTCCTGCCATTGCCAAAGTTACATACATGGAGCATCAGGTTCTGTGTGTCCCACTTAGGTCAAAACAGTGCTTCAGGGTTCAGATGAGGAAGGTGAAGCTAAGGTAGCTACCTAGATGTCAGGATGAAGCTATGGCTGTCTGGCTTTCCACCCCCTTCCAGTACTGCATAGATTCATGTATGCCCTGGACAATTCTCCCATGGAAAATAGCTCCCAGTGTATGGCTCTCACCCTGTTGAAATATGAGTTGCTGGGGGCCCAGAACCTTGCTCTCTTTGAGAGAACCTTCTGTATCCACCCTAGGTAAGAAATGAGAGCATTCAGTGTTCCTAAGAGGCCCAGGCTGCTCCCAGGAGCTCTTGGCCCAGGTTCTTGCACAGACCTATGAAATATACAACCCTTACTTGATTCCTTAATGAGTCCCAGCACAGCTCAGAGGTCTGCTAAAGGGACAGATGACGGTGTGGCACAAAATGCTTCACCTAGAACCCTCCTTTAAAAGACTCCATGGAAGGACGTTGGAGCTGCACACAGCACTAGCTTTGTGCCTTATATATTTGCTACAAAACGTCCCTTCTGTAGCTTCCAGCATTTACCCACATCAACACTGCTGGTATGTGTAATGGTTTTTCCAGCGTTCTGTCTTGGAGGTTGTTTGGCTTGTGGGCAGCAAGCCCTGTGGAGTTTGGGGAAATAGCCAAAGAATGGTGTGTTAGTTAGAGTCTATAATGGGAGGTGCGTACTTTTCTGTCTGTTCCCTGTCACGGGCTTTGGGGTTCAGGGGGGAGGCAAGGCTTAGCTTTTTGCCCATCACGTACTACCCTGTCCTGCCAACCTGGCTTTTTGCAGGAATCTCAAAGCAATGGCGATAAACCTGTGACAGAGTACGTGTTAGTTTGTACTGCCCAGACTATATATAGATCAGGGAGAGCAGTTGGCTGTGGAGCATTTGAGGGAAAAAGAAAGAGTTTAAAGAAAAATGTAGTGGGCTGAAAACAGACTTTGAAGCATGGAGCCACGGCTGATCTGGGCAGGAAAAGTGGCGAGTAGACTTGGGGAGACATGAGACACATACTTCACCGCCACATAACTTTCCTGGAGGAGACAGTGTTTGCTGTAACCACATAAGTGTTTCGAAGCTTAGGAAAGGAAGAGCCTGGGGAGGGGAGGCTTCGCTGGCTTAGGAGGCCCTGCACACTGCAAACCAGAATATCAAATGCATTTTACTTTCCAAATTTCTGCTTCTTTTATGTTAAAGCATTTTAGAAAGAATGTTCTTGCCTAGAGACCACAGACATATTTTCTTGATTTGAATTAAGTGTTAGTTCCTAGACGGAGTCAGTCATGTGAGCTGGTCAAGGCAAACTTTCACGGGAGACATAAATTCCAAAAGAGGGAGTGGTATTTTTCTTTAAACGTGAAAGAGAGTTTGAAAGCAAACCCTAAGATTTTTCTTAGTCAGGGAGTAGCAGGAGTAGAGAGGCCCTTTGGCTTCCCCTAGCTTGTCTGGCATAGAGAAGGATCCTTCCCGAAACCCCTGAAACACCCCTAACTTTTGAGTTCAAAGGCCAGAGGAATATGGCCTTCCTCTACCCAGCCTCGTGCTACCTTGTCCTTCAGCAGTGGGACCTTTTCTACAAGATGATGTAGACATAGGTCCTACCCACAGGGCCATAGTACCCTCTATAGTGCTGGCTTGACTCTCTTTCATAGAGCCATCCTTCTAACCACATAAACTGGAGACGGGACCGGAGAACTGGGCAACTGGAGGTAGTTTATCAGGACAATCAACAGTCGGCTGATGGCAGACCCAGCACTAAAGTTGCCACTGATGGGGCAGTTGGGGACAAAAATTAGTAGGAGGTTGGTCAGAATGCAGAAAACCTCCAGCCTGAATAGCCTGCTAGGGTTTCACCATCCAGGGATTTTTGCAGCCAGTCATGCTGTGTCATTGCTGGTATCACCAGTCTCATCAGCCTCAGCCCAGGTCCCCCTGCAGAGAAGTGAGAGAAGAGAGCCCACAGGTGGTTATATCAAGGGCTTAAATAGGCTATTGAAGTGATTGATTCCTACCTCAGTAAGACAGCAGGCAGGCAGAGGCAGCTTTTACTAAACAGTGAGCACAGCCTCCCAGGGCAGGTGGGGAAACACCAGGAACAATCTACCAGGCAGTAGGCAGTCACAGTTCAAAATGTCACTATGGCCCTCTGACTGCTTTCTCCATGCTGTTGAGGTAAGGTCCTTGGTAGAAAGTTGTTGTTGTTGTTGTTGGGGGTTGTTATAGTTGTTGTTTTTGTTTGTTTAAATACATCTCCTAAAGACTGCATCCCCATCAACTGGAGAAGGTAGAATTTTGTTTTGTTTTGTTTTGTTTTTGATCTCCCAAGATTTCTATGCCTTTTCCCCAGGAACTATTTGATTTTTGGGATTTTAATAGGACCTGGAAACTATAGCTTATTTTCAATCTTTGAGGAGAAAGATCAAGCAATTTCATGACTAAATTCCTCCATGCCCCCTTTCATCAGTCTAAATATTAGCGTATCCCTAATTCATTTATCTCAGCTTCCACCTAAGCTCAGGAGCTAACAGGAGTTGCAGACCCTATGGGCTCTAGGGATAAAAAGAAAAGAGTTATCACAATTTAGGATAGAAGGAGGGTCAACCCAGATAGTTGCTAAGTTTATACAAGTCTAAACTGTCCAACCTGGGACCACATGTAGTGTTTTAGTGAGTTACTCCCTAAGCTAGACTGGTAGCTTGGCTGTGTACTGTCTGTGCCTATGAGGTTCCCTGGTTCCTCCAAAGAGAGGAAAGGGGATCCCATAGCCCTTGACCTACAGCTGTGGAGCCAGAAACCCCACTTGTCCATGTGTTGAGACACTCATGTACTTTTGTTTTATCTTGTCTGTTTTTCCTTCATGTAATTGCCAAGTTGCTTCATATGTTCTTGTCCCGTTTGTGTGTTGCAGGATGTCAAAGTCTTTAGTGAAGATGGGACCAGCAAAGTGGTGGAGATTCTAACCGACATGACAGCCAGGGACCTGTGCCAGCTGCTGGTTTACAAAAGTCACTGTGTGGATGATAACAGCTGGACTCTGGTGGAGCACCACCCACAACTGGGATTAGGTAGGGGACTGGTTTCCTAGCTTGGGAATACCACCTGGGACTTCAGTGTGTGATCCAATGGGTATGCCACAGCCATGTAAATGTGTCATTTCCTGCCACGTTGACTGGTGGTCAATAGTTGCTCTTCATTCCTTCTGGCCCCTTCTTTTCTCCTAAATTACACTTTTTTCCTTCTAAGTCCTCTCCCTCTGATACTCTGAGAATGTCTTCTTGAGTTCTCCAAGCAATAACTTCCCAAAGGCTTAGCCTGGGTCAAAGGTTCTTCTAGATGTCCAAAGCCCTGAGGGAGCTTGCTGCCCACCTGTGTGTTAGATAGAGCCCATTGACCACTGGATTGCAGCTGCCCAAATCAGAGAGTAGCTCACTCTGATGATAGGAAGAAGGGAGTCATACTTCCTTTGCGGTAGGGAACGGGAGTCAGGGTAATAGTACAGAAGCTTCTCATAGACATATAATGCTTACATAGTGTCTTTGTGAGATGGCGCCTGTACTGTATGTGCACATGTGCACAGGCACGTACATATCTGTATCTTGTCTGTGGAACAAGAGTATATTTTAGTCTGTAGAACATTTGAAGGTCCCTTTTTTGTGCTCAGTTGGTTCATCTCAGGTAAAGAAGCTTGTCAGACTTTTGCTTAAAATCTTATTTGCATGAAGTCTGAAGCCTGCAAAATCATGAGCAGGTATTTAAAAACAGAATTTTCACTCAATTAAGCTATAATTTTCCCATGTCTACCATGTCTTAAAAGAGAAATACTAAATTTCACAGTTTTAAATTCTGCTTATAACCCTTTTGAAAGATCAGTAAAGTGGATTGCAACCTCTTGGCTTAGAATATTGATTGAATTGATCGGCAGTCTTCCAGCAGATAGTATACAATTTTTTCAGCATAGATAATATGATATGAGCTTGAGTCGCGATTTTCCACCTCTCTTTGGACTTTCAGATACCTGTAATGCTTTGCTGCAAGCACACGGAACTCTAGTGGGTGGTTTCAGTTACTTTTCCAATTACTACAACAGGAAAATTTCTGGAAGGGGGCTATGGGGTGGGAGAGGGGCCTTACAGTTTGAAGATTGAGTCTAGAATAGGACAGGTCATAACAGCAGGATTACATTTCATCTACAGAGAAGAGGCAGAGAGGGATGGCTGCTAGGTCGCCTTGCTTCCTTTGAGTTCTGGACCCTAGTCTATGGCATGGTGCTGCCCACATTCAGATTGAGAGCTCCCCACATAGACTGTGGAATTCCTCCTCCAGGCTCTAACCCCTTTGTGAACCTCTTCACACACTGTGCCCAAAGGCATCTTTCTTAAATGACTCTAAGTCCAGCCATACTGACATGAAGTTTAACCATCACATTCATCTTTCCCATCTACTACCTATCTGTATGACAACTGAGCCTTTCCCATTGACACTGCCTACCTTCTGCCATATTCCTTCACCTGCTCCATAATGACTGAGCTGCACTGTGACAGGTACTTGTGGTATACAGTCTGTGGGTATAATGACATGCACTGAGAAAATCAGTACAGATACACACAGAGGTCTTACTACACAGGGACAGCCTGGACACTGCACTCAATTCTAGGGTTTCTGATTAGAGCCCTTGATGTGGAGCCACCATACAGTGCATAAACTAGATAGTAAGGCTTTGAAAAGAACTAGAACAAGAGCGCCTCCTTTGAGGACGGAGAAAAGAGGACACCTGTGCACACATAGCCTTCTGATGGCGATATTTCTGTCCCTTTCTTTGTTCTTTTCTCAGTCACTTTAAAAGTGTACCAGTGTACTGTAAAACTAATAGTATTTTATTTTGAAGTCAAACTAAAACGGGGAAAATGTAAAAAAGAATAAATGAAATTATTTAAAAGAAACAGGAACCTTTGGGTTAAAGTTTGACGAAAAAGAAATTAATGAGCCTCAGAAGGCCAGAATCTAGAAGTGCCTGTGTTTAGACGGTTTTCCCCTGGTGTCTTTTCCACACTGGTTTCTCTCTTGTTACTGACAGTAAAACACTCACCACCTGGGCTGGATCTTGGGGAGCAACCCAACAGGAGCTCCATTCCTGCATTCCAATTCTCTCTTCTGTGTGTGTGTGTGTGTGTGTGGTGGTGGTGGTGTTCATTCAACCTATCATTTAATTAAAACAACAAGGAATATAGCTAATTAGCTCTTTAAAAGGAAACCCTGTTTCTGCCAAGGTTGCACAGTGGTCTCTTGTCAGGGTCCTACTAGTGGAGAGATGTGGTGGTCACTCTGTGGTTCCTCTCAGAAAGCCCTCCTTAGAATCAGCCGCCCTGCTGCTGAGGGCTGAACCCCAGGCCTGTGGGAGACTCTTTGTAATAGATGTTGCTCTAGGGTGAGTTTCTGGGTCCTGGCCTGAGGTGTGGGGCCTCACTTAATGCTCAGTGTAGCACCGCCCAGCCCTACATTCCTGGGACTCACAGTCTCTATGGAAATAACTCTCTTGGGCAATTCTATATTGAGCCGCCTTATTAGGGAGGACGACACACAAGGAAATAGCACAATGTACAAGTCTTTCGGGCAAATTCTAAAACAGATTATGACCCAAAAACTGTGACAAATAGGAGCATAAGGATAGCATTCTGATAGTTTTAGGTCATAGGTGACCTCAAATTAAGGTCTTCAAAAGAATTACCATGCTGATTTTAGCAGCTGATCTACTGGAAACTTACTCAGAAGTTAAAGTCTTTTAGGTAGACACAGTTGCAAAGATCGCTTGTGTGACCAAGCTCCCTTTTCACTAGAAGAATCTATAATGACCTCCTATGGTTACTGTGGACGGATGGAGAAGCAGTAACAGAAGTGCTCTTGCCCGTCTTCCTTGTACCTGTGGGTAAGCAGAGGTGGAAGCTGGGAGCCAGGAGCCCATGGTTCCTCCCAGTCCCCAGTGTCGCCTGCTTCTAGCAATCTACCTCTGAGGTGCCTTCTTTCACAAAATACCTAGCAACTGGTAAACATGTTCTGTGTCTTGCAGTTTCTGGAGGGGGGAAGGGAGGCGCTGATTCTCCAGCCCTCTTGTTCTTTCATATGCTGTCATCTTGATGAGCACTTCCCATAAGAATCCCCTAGGTCAGCCTCCATCAGTGATAAATCCATGCCTAGAGGCATTCCACAGCAGCCTGAGGCCACCAGCTACAGAGCCCTGAAAAAGGGCTCAGCTTGGTTTCTCCACCATTTCCCAGCTTCCTGGGGAAGGAAACTGGAGTTGGTGCTGCAGCTGGTTTGCATGAGGAGCCACTGTGAGGCCCCTCTGGGGTCCACAGACTGGGGGGAGGGGGGGACGGGACATGATCCTTCAGGGCTGTATGGGCTAGCTTGGCAGTCACTGGTTTAGTTACCTGAACCACAGTGGGGCCCAGTTTCCCCTGCCTCCTTCCCAGGCAGCGAGCTCTCCCTGTGTACGTGCAGTATGTGTGCAGCTCCCCGGGACCTCTCCCAGGCAGCTGCTGTCAAGGAGCAGAGCTATGGAGACCAGCATTGGCCTCAGTTAGAAACTCCCCACAGGGTGCTTGTGCCTCCTCGGGGCTCTTTAGAAAGCACAGCACCTTCTGATTTAGAGCTAGCCTCTGCCTCTTACTAGCCACTGCCTACCTCTCTGTTTTATCCTGTAAAACAACAACCTCCAGGTTACTGCGTTATTGAGCTTTCTTAAGTTCTTTTAGAATATTTTCTCTGAGTAAAGCTCCTGATGGAATTTGCTGATGTGTTTTTAGACGAGGTAGTCTGTTTAAAATGAATGAACTTAAGCCTGGCTGGGTTTTTTTTAAACCGTGCATCAGTTTTTAGTCAATGCTTAAGTTATATGTGGTTGTTCGCATATGTCTTGAGGAAATATAACCCTTGAATAAACATAATCGTTCATGTGTTCCAGGGAGAATTCTCCCAGATAGAAGTAAATGAGAACTATTCTAGGTTTGCATCAAGCATGGCTTTTTATGCCCTATGAGATTTGTAACTGCCAGTGGGAACAGATCTTGCTTTTAAATGTTTCTGCCAAGATGTCCCCTTCTCGCAGTATCAAAATGGAAGCTAAGATGTGCTGGCCCAGAATCTGCTCTTGGGAACGGTCCTCATAGAGCAGTGCCTGTAGCCACAGTTCTCCTTTGTAAATGGAAATTCTCTCTACCAATCCTGTGACCCTTAAAGTGGCTTTTCCTAAGGGTCTCCCTTCCTTCAAAGATGAGATTTTTCTAGATATTCAGCCCTGGCTTCATGAGAGGTGGTAGGTACTCAAGATAGAAAATGCCTGTGTTTACTTAAACTGTGAATGCCTAGCTGGCATCAGGTCACACATGTAGCCTGGGGTGGACTTGTCGATACAGTTTATCTTGTTGCCTGATGTGGTTAGTTCTGTGTCACTACCACCTCCATATGGCTTTTCAGAAGCTCTGTAGGAGGAGCTCTGATCTCCATTCCTCAGCAGAAAGGCACAGCTCCTCTGAACGTGTTTTGAATATCAACAGGGAGTAGGCTGAGTCCTTCATGCTCCTTATAAAAGCAGAGGTTCAGAAAGGGGACTAGCCAGCCTTTCCAGATCCTTACATAAGGTGTTCTAAGAAGTGTGTATAATCTACCTGATGAAGGCAAGAGTAATCCAGCTGCTGCCTTCATTCCACAATATGGCCACTGCTGACTAGCTAGATATAAACAAAGAGTACCTTGTATATTCCACTGCTATGGTGTCTCCCCGGTCTTACCACTTGTATGCCCTGTGGTCCTATCTGCCCTTACCTCCTGTCTTTGCCTTTCCTTTGCCTTTAAATGAGAGTTGAAATTTTGTAGTGTAAGGGCAAAATCATTTGGACTCTCTCATTAATGTTGTGTCAATTCCAACTGTAAAAGAAATATATACATGCCAGTACCTACCCGAACTTTGCATTTTAGTGAATTTTAAGACCTCTTTTAGATACCCATTAGCAAATTAAAGAGAGTAAAGTTTAGTGTTGTTCCTGACAGACTCATCTTAGTGCTTAAAAACAGCTTTTGACCTTGTAAAATTGCCCTGAAGGTTCTGTCACATCTCACATGCGATGCTTCTCCCTACAGAGCGATGCCTGGAGGACCATGAGATTGTGGTCCAAGTGGAGAGCACCATGCCAAGTGAGAGTAAATTCTTATTCAGAAAGAATTATGCCAAGTACGAGTTCTTTAAGAATCCAGTGGTAAGTCTCCTGAAATCTTGGAGTTTATACTTAGGTTGAATAAAACCTGATTATCAGGTGACAAGTTGAGACTTATGGGTGTGGGTTTAAGAAGTTAGGTCTCCTTCCTACAAGGGTAGAGATGGTCACACTAGAACAAATTAATCAAATATTCAGCAAATACCAGATACTTGCTTCATTGCATGTTGGTATGCTGACATCAACTCCTTAATTTTGTTTCCCTTTGTGGGGAGGTACCTGTCAGGTGACACAGTAGGAAAGAGGAGTTCATGACTTCTGAGCCTTTGGTCTTTTCCTGAGTCACCAAGCAGACCGGAGGTCAACTCAGGGAGACCAGTGTCCGCTTCGGGTTCTGGTTCCACTTCACTGTTTTCTTGAAAAGAAAGACATGTAATAGTTCTGGGTAATTGAGAAGAACTACCATCATGATGCTGTTATTTATTGACTTGCTTTTGGCTTTCTTTTGTATAAGTTTTGATAAAAGAATGAGAAAGACTGTTATCTAAAATACAAATGGATCATTATCATACCTGGAGAAATTTGAATATTGGCAGACATGTGTCTATAATAGCCTTGTTTCTCCTTGTTCCTCAGAACTTCTTCCCGGATCAGATGGTCAATTGGTGCCAACAGTCCAATGGCGGCCAGGCGCAGCTTCTGCAGGTACTAAGCAAATGCTGCATTCTTGCTGAAGTAGACTTGTTAGACAGTTGATAAGGAACAGATTCCCGAAATGCTCCATCTCCTAAGGAAAGTAGCAGCTTTCCTACTACACCGTAGTGGGAGCCATTTGCTTCTTTCTATTCCAACATTGCTGTGTTCTATACAATACCAGTTTTGTTGGGATTTTAAGAAGTTTGAAGGAAGAAAATTTTGCCTAAGCTTCCCCAAAGTATTTTAATGGTTCAGAAAATGTCAGCTATATGTAATAGGATATCTGCTTTCATTATTTTATGTGCAGATTGCCTAATTTTAAAAATTTATTCCTTCACAGAATTTTCTGAACACCAGCAGCTGCCCTGAGATCCAGGGGTTCCTGCAGGTGAAGGAGGTAGGACGCAAGTCTTGGAAGAAGCTGTATGTGTGCCTGCGCAGATCTGGCCTCTATTACTCCACCAAGGGGACTTCAAAGGTAAGTTTTAGAACACTCCACCTTTCTCTGTACTAGGTGTTCTTGTTGTGGGCTTGGGCTTAATTTTTAAAAGCCCCTGAACCTCTTTTAACTAATTAATGGTCAATTTATATAATAACTGTACACACAGGGACCAGTGTACTGGTCTATCAGAAACTGGTTGGAAACACACGGCAGCTTCTAGGATGGTCAGCCCTGGATCCCTACTGTGGGCTGCATATAGACCCTCCTGGTTGACTCAGTCAATGCAGGGGAGTACTTGGTTTTCATAATTTGGAAATTAGATCCAACCTGACCATAGGATAGGTGCTGGATTGTTGTTCTGTATTCCTAAGCAAAACATGGTTTTCACTCTACTGGAGCAAATTTTAAGAATTGCATAGTTCATAAAAACAAAGTGAGTCTATTGTAACACAAAGCTGACTTTTGTGGCTTATGCTGTTGAGGTTTCATGCTGCCCTTTCAGTTCTGTGTGTGTGACCAGGGAGGAAAGTGATCTTATAGCACTACAGACTATTTTTCCAGAAAATGTGACCTCACAGTTCACTTAACTGCTGTTTTGCAGGAACCCAGACACCTGCAGCTGCTGGCTGACCTGGAAGAAAGCAGCATCTTCTACCTGATTGCTGGAAAGAAGCAGTACAACGCACCCAATGAACACGGGCTGTGCATCAAGGTACTCCAGGGAGGCCGTCCACAGGCCGGACTGGGAGCTGTGCCAAGGAGTTTTCTCCGGGCCACTATTGATTTGCTTGTAGATCCTTCTACTCTAAACAGAAACTTTTTTTTTCCTTTTTCACACTGGCCTCATTGTGAGCTTAGGATTTGATGTGGGTTGTGTTGTTGTTGTTCTTTTTAAATAGCCCAGAAACACTAAGAGGCCTTGGTGACTTAAGGCCAGGTGGCCATTAGTCTCCTGCACCAGCTACAGCTTTTACCTGGAGAGGAGAGGCAGAAGCTGGTTAAGAAGGAGAAGGAGGGAACTCCTGACCTGACACCTGATTGTTTGCAGCTACTGAGTGTACTGTCTGTGTGTCAGGATTGACCACAGTACTCCCTACCCGCTGTGTGGATTTATGAGAACACTGACACATTGATAGAGATGTATGCCTATCGTCAGAACACACTGATGTGAATGTGTACATAGGTGCAAACAATGCATACTTGCACATACATGCACACACACCATAGCGAAGATCATGTTCATCTTCCTCTAGGTGAGATTGTGGCAGTGTTGATCAGAGTGGTGACTAATGTCTCCTGAACTCTTATTTATGACCTGTTATCATTTTATAGTCACTGTCATTTACTTAATCTTCATGGATACCTGGGAGGTGGGAGCTAGATCAGCTTCCTTGCCTTTGCACAGATAACCAGTGACTAGTTGTAGTCGGATCTCACCGTGGTGTACTGGCTTCTAAGGCTTGAGGACAGCCTTCTCTCACATTGAGTGCATGAGTTCTCACTGTTTCACTGGTCGGCTTTTTGTTTCTCCTGTAGCCAAACAAAGCGAAGACCGAGGTGAAGGAGCTTCGTCTGCTCTGTGCCGAAGATGAGCAGATCCGTACTTGCTGGATGACTGCCTTCAGACTGCTCAAGGTACAGGACTCAAGGCTGCAGTTGGCTGCACCTCATGCAGAACAAGCAGCTGGATGTGGGTCTATCCTGACACAAAAATGCTATGGCATTTCTACCAAATGTGATTTATCAACTGTAGATGTATATTCTTCTACAGATCTAAGATCTCAGAAAGGGTAGAACCAGGTTTTCCAACTTGAGCAATATCAAGTGTTGATGGAAACTGATTCTTTTTTGGCTAAAGACGGAGCTCTGTGCATTGGGTCTCTCCTACAAGATGCCCCAATCAGTGGAGACAGCGAAAAATGCCTCTAGATGTTTCCAAATGTCCTCTAACATCAAGGGGTAAGAAATTTCCCCTACAGTAGACAACTCTCAGTTCTAAGCCTGTTCAAAGTCTGTCATCAGACTGACATGGTATAAGCCAGTCGTGAAAGGAATACTTGGAATGTGTTAAAATAATGAGATTTCTAGGTGTGGTGCGCATGCCTAGATTCCCAGCAGTTAGAGGGAGAGGGAGAAAGACTGTTGGGTTTCAGGCCAGCTTAGACTTTACACAGAAACCCTTTCTTAAAAAAAAAAAAAATTTTAAGAATAAATAAAAATTTGATCAATGTTCTAGAAAAACTATTAGTTAAAAAATAAGTATATAACAATATTAGGAAGTCCTTCATTTTTGTGTAGGAGAAAAGCATTGCTGTGCTCAGTGGCACAGGTTTACTTAGTGGACAAAGCAGGACATAGGGTCAGATTTTGTTCTTGTCATTTCTTGGACACAGGACTGTACTAGAGGGTTAGAAAGTTGTAACAGTTACCTACTTCTCCTATTCTCCCTCCTTTCCTGAAAGTTTCTTAAACTGATGTAAAAATTCTCCCCACAGAATGTCTTGCTGAGTCAGCACAGAGCCTGTCATTGTGGTTGCTTTGGTTTTAAATTACCTACCCTGAAAAGGCAATTAGGTTCATGTTCTGGAAGACAGCAGACCACCAAGAGGCATGAGGAGCCTCCTGCAAAAGCACTTTGACAGTAGGACCAGCATGTTGGAAACAAAGGAGAAATTCAGAGCAGTGCTCTGAAGCAGCTAAATGCAGGGATCAAAGTCCTCTCAGTAGTGAGAAGGTTATGCAGAACAACAGACTGCACTGGGTGTAAAGAGGTCAGAGAAGCCTTGCCCGCCCTCAGCCTAGCCCGCCCGCCCCACAGGAAAGTGCAGAGGAAGAACCACAGAAGGATTTGGGTAGCTTAGAGTCCTCTGCCTCTCCTTAAGAGATCTCCCCTGGGGTGCAAGCACTCCTTCCCAGGTTCCAGGGAGGCAATCTCAGCTACTGAAAGGAGGTGTCTCCTGTCCATGGCAAAAATAAAAGATAAGGCCGGTAGGATGAATTGGGCTCATAGGGAAAGTACAGCTTTGCAGTCCTTCAGTCTGAGCTAACGGCTCCCTACCTAAGGTTAAAATATCCTTTTTTAAATATATAACTTAATGGGACCAAGTGGAAGGTTTCAGTTAATTTTTGTGCATAGATGGAGTTATCTTAATTTGGTAAATCAGTTGTGCATACCTAAGGCAGCTGGAGGTTTTCCCCTCCCCCAAACATATTTCTTTGTCCTATCTAAAATGTAAGCATTGTGGGTTTAGGCCTTTCCTTGCATTTTTTATTTTTCCCCAAAAGAGGCCAATCAATGCTAGTGGTTTTCAAAGGTTTTTATAGCAGAATTTTTCCCCATTTCAGGGCAGAATCTGTAACTACCCAATATAACAAGCAAATAAAAGACCTTTTTTTTTTTTATATGACGTATTAGAGTATTATGAATTAGGAGGCATCTCCAGTCTCAGTGGTTTGTAACAGCAAAGACTTACTCCTTACCCTTGGCCTGCTAGAACTTGGCAAGGAAAGTAGCTACAGCCTGGGTTTCCATGACCTGAAGAAGGGACAAGACTACCGTCTCACAGCCCCAGTTAGATGTTCATGACTTTTGCCACCTCTGAACCGGGGACGTGAGCCATCTAATCCCAGGGCCCATGGAATGGTTGAGCCTAGTTGTACTTATAGATTGCTTCTGCTCAACATCTATGCTAAATAGGGTTTGCTTCCCATGAGATTACCGGTCCCTCCTGTTTAAGAACCATCTCTTTAAGTTTGTCTTGTATTCTTGGAGTTGAGGTGCATTCTCTGAAGTGTTCTTTGACCATGATTCTAAACCTTTTTTTTTACCCTTGCATAAAGCAGTAAACTTGCCTACCACCTCACTTAAGAACCTATGTGTCTCACTGAGTTAGTAAGGAAAAATCTGTCCCTTTATGCAAGGTTTTGGGTCTTCCCGGGTTAATGGCTAGAATGGAAACTAGGTAAGAAAGGAAACCTGTCAATGCACAATAGATTCACAAAGCAAATGGATTGCTTTCACTAGATCCCCAACTCAACCCCGTTTGTAATGTTAAACTCCTGTGAACTTTATTGATGTGCTTATGGTTCTTTATTATGTTAATTTTTTAATTAGTTTCCTTAGGGGAATGTGTGTGGTCATGTGTATGGAGGTCAGAGGACAACTTGGTGTAGTCTTCTCCTTCACCATGTGGGTTCTGGGGACCAAATCCAGGCTTGGTGACAAGCACCTTTACTCTCGGAGGCATCTCGCCAGTCCAGAAAGATATTTCTTAACATGGCAAGTTCTGAATGTGGAGACATGGCTGTTGTCTCTTTACACAATGAAACAAAACAGTCCACTGTTACCTTAATCCTCTGCTGTTTGGGAGAGTCCCATTTAATTTGATGTGACTAGGAAGTGAAAGGCTACATGGCAATGCAGCAGGAAACATTGTTAGGGCACACAAAGGAAATATCGTTCATTGGACTATCCATGTATCTTTAAAGCCCAGTCAACTAAAATAAAGGGGAAACGAAAGAAGGGGACTCTATAGACAGCTGGTACATAAATGGCTAATGGCTTAACAACTTAAAGAGGGTATGTGAATACAACTACCACCATGTAGGGCCTTATAGTCTTAAGTACAAAGTGTGAATTTGTAGTCTTTAAAAACAATAAATGTGAAAACAGTCTACTTCCTTAGTAACTGAGATTTTAAAAAAACACATTAAAAATCCAATGCAAATAAAGTATAATTTTATACCTACTTATAGAAATGATCTATTTAAAATAATCCATAGGTCAGGAAAGAAGGCAAAAGAAAATCAGAGGCTATGTCAGTTGAGTGATAAAAGTACCACAGATTGAAATTACAGCAGAATGTCAGAGACAAATTTTTAATGTTGAGTATGAGTTTTAAAAGAAAAAGGAAATAAAGCTTCAAGTCAGTGATCTAAGTGTCTTGAAAACAACATTCAAGCCAAATAATAAGGAAGGGATATGGAGAGAGAACAGGAAATTGAAGAGTATTATACTCCCAAACTTGTATAATCCCAGGTAGAAAGACCCTTCTCCAAAATACTTGGCACCAGAAATACTTTGGCTTTTTGGTGACCCAGGAATATTTGTCTAAACATGAGATACATTTGTTTCATGCATATATTTTGCACATGGCCTGGAGTAATTTTACACACTTGCCTAGGTTTTAACACAGGCCTATCACATTCAATCCCAAAATCAAATTTGGGATTTTCTTTCTTTTTTTTTTTTTTTCCTTTGGTTTTTCGAGACAGGACTTCACTTTGTAGACTAGGCTGGCCTGGAACTCAGAAATCTGCCTGCCTCTGCTCCGGAGGGCTAGGATTAAAGGCATGCGCCACCGAGGCTGGCTTGGGATTTTCTACTTGAGACGCTATATTGTTACTTAAAAGAGTACATATTTTAGATTTTCTTAGTTGGAATGTCATTTGGTATTGTGCCCTCTAGATCTCCCTCCCCCTCATTAATGAGCTAGGGTTACATATTCAGCAAAGTTCTTATGCATTATTATAGTGAAAGGGAAAATAGGTGTGAGTTAAGGCCTGAATGTAATCCAGAAAAGAAGAGTCAGGTATATGTGTATACACACACACACACACACACACACACAGTACTTGAACCTACTGATAAAAATGTATAATTTACCCAAAGCTTTATTGACCAGGGAAGGTCACCCAAGCCTTAGGGTGTCCCCAATTTCCATGCATTGTTGGTCATACAGGCCCAGCCTTTATGTGGCCGGCCTTAGTCCCTAGCATGGCCCCAGAGGCAGCATGAGTCACATTCTTCACATAGACTTTGTGGCCTGGCCTAGGGCCCCAGTTAAGCACGTATTATCAGTCTGGCCATCCTTATGACTCAGAGGCCACTGCTCTTCAGTGAGTAGCCCAGCTCAGCAACATGCATCTTTTTAACTTACTAAAAAGCCATGTTACTTGATCCCTTCACCACAGTCAGGCTGACATAAGTTTTCCCCATATCCTATCTGAAATGTTCATGTTGTGGATAATCATTCTCTGCATATTTGCACTATGAATTTTCCCCTGAACATGTATTCTTTCCTGGAACTCGATGAACTCAAGCTATAATATGGACCCTAGAAATTCTTAGTCTTGCCTACATTACTGAAGGAACAGCTCACTAGTAGCAGTAATTTCTCACTATCCTTTGTCTTGTGGCTCTAATTTATGTAAAAATGTCAACCATTTTTGTTTTGATTTTTTTCTGTTTTTTAGCAGTTTTCTCATGATGTGTCTGATTTATATATTCTTGACTCTATAGTTTGTATATCAACACTGCTCTCCCAGCTGTGGGGTTTGCTGTGGGCTGGGGCTGTGGGGGCTCTCCGGTGCTGGTACTGACTCTAGTCTTTCCTCTTCAGTATGGAATGCTCCTGTACCAAAACTATCGCATCCCCCAGAGGAAGGGTCTGCCTCCTCCTTTCAATGCACCTATGGTAAGTGGACCCTTGACAGTCAAGGCTGTGGGAACCTCGTTGTAGCATGCCTTGCTTTTGGCTTTTGTTTTGGAACCCATGGATGCTGAAGTCATTCTGTAGTGAAGATACTGAGAGTATAACCACTCCTGCTCCCCCAAAGCACAGAGGTACACTGTATTATCAAAATGTGATTTTAAAGACTCTTTGGTACTTATTCCCAGGAAAGAGTGCAAGCTATCTCATAGAAGAGTCTTGTGTCAGCTGGGCGTGGTGGCGCATGCCTTTAATCCCAGCACTCGGGAGGCAGAGGCAGGCAGATTTCTGAGTTTGAGGCCAGCCTGGTCTACAAAGTGAGTTCCAGGACAGCCAGGACTACACAGAGAAACCCTGTCTCAAAAAAAAAAAAAAAAAGAAGAGTCTTGTGTCCTTGTGTCTACTCCCCTAAACTAATGCCTCTAAGCATGGTCTTCATGGTCTTCAGTGAAGAGTTGGAGATGATCAACCTTCCTTCTTTCCTTTCTTTCTTTTTAAACAAAGCCCAAAGCCATTTTTAGTGTGGTTCCATTTAGATAACTGAGCTTTCAGCCTAAAACAGAGAATTCGGTAGCACCCTTACTGGTGTTTTATGATTATTTCATGATGGGAGGGTGGTCTCTGACATGTTGCCCTGGCTGATTCCCCTGTATCTTAGAATCTGTGGCCTTTGCTTTGCAGCGCAGTGTTTCTGAGAATTCTCTTGTGGCCATGGATTTTTCTGGACAAATCGGAAGAGTGATCGATAACCCGGCTGAAGCCCAGAGTGCTGCCCTGGAAGAGGGCCATGCCTGGCGTGTAAGGCACTAACCCCAGTCTGGTTGAAACTGGTTACACACATTCACCCAAGTTATACCAGGAGAATGGCTCTCCTGGTGTTGGTGGAAGGGAGTGTGGGAGTAAGTGCAGGAAGCAGCTGGCCCCAAAGGTCCGCCATATTGTCAGCCCTCCACACCAATCTATCCTGAGCTGTTCCTGCTGATAAATTAATAGTGGCTGTTTGTGGAGGGCACGGGGCCAGACGTTCGCGTGAGGAGTCCACGGGGAACAGTTCTCTCTAAGCTCAAGTGCTGAATCTGCAGATGGAAAGATTATCTCCCATCTCAGGTTTCCCTGAATTTAAAGACCATGTGCAGAACACCTGCCCAGAGCTCTGCTTAGAAGACATTCCCAATCCTTCATCCACAGTGTGGGAAAAGGGCAAAAGTCTTCAGTACAGGGACTCAGGAGAACAGTGATCTGAGAACTGTCAGAGCTTAAAGGGCTAACCTGGGCTGCTCTGCCAAGTCTCCAGGATTTGCATCCTAAGTATTCTGGATAAGAAACATGTTACTACGGCCTCAGTTGACTATAAATAACCAAAACGTATTAGATTTACCATTTTGGCCAGTGGCCTCTTTGCTCTTCATAGCCAGGTAGTGTCATTGGATGCGAAGGGTTAGGGGACAATGCTCAGCCACCCTGTCCTGGACAGTGGGTGACTTGGTATGTCAACTTCTCATCTTTGCTGATGTAAGCATTTCTTTTGCAGAAGCGAAGCACTCGGATGAATATCCTAAGCAGCCAAAGCCCACTTCATTCTTCTACTCTGAATGCAGGTAAGCACATCTGTAAAGGCAAAGAAGAACCCTGCTCTCTGGGCCTCTCTAAGTTGTGCATAATGCACAGGCAGAGCTACCCCTGCTACCACACTCCTAGAGCTGAGCTCCAAGTTTATCAATGTTGCTTTCTGATCTCTTGAGGGTCTTTGTAGAGGAGCCATGTCTTAACCGCCATTCCTCGTCTCTCCTGCAGTGATTCACAGGACTCAGCATTGGTTCCATGGACGCATCTCCCGAGAGGAGTCTCACAGGATCATCAAGCAACAAGGTCTCGTGGACGGGTAAGAAAACTGCACTAACTGAATCTATGACCTATTCAAGTCTCACTGTGCTGAACACATGCTCTGCCTCACAATTCCCTGCAGAAACTAGTTCAGAGGCAAAGTATGATGGCCTTGCCAAGTTAAGGGCAGACGTTATTTCCAACTATCCTGTCCTGCAAATATATACATATGTGCCCTCTACCTCTTCACTGAAATTTCAATAAAAAAGAACAAGACAGTTTTTTACTTTTTTAAGGCAGTAAACAAAGAGAAAAAAAGAAATCAAACACCTTTTCATTTATACACTTTAGAAGAGCAGCCTCTTCATCTTGTCCCAGCACCCTATCTACAGACAAAAATAGTAGGTAGATAAATGACTGAGACAGAGACCACCATCTTGTCTCTGATCAGAAAGGAACACTCTAAGCCCCCAGGTTCCAGTGAGTGAATAGCCAACCATGTTCTTGTCATGGCATCTTGCCATCTTGCCTGCAGTAGAACATGTTCCATAACAATAGTGTCCATGATGATGTCCCCCGCCACCCCTCAAAAAAGTGGTTTGCAAAACAATGGGTTCCACTATAGAGTTTTAAATATATACCTGCTATTGTATTTTTTTCATATTTTTCCCTTCTTACCTTCCTTGTCCCTAGTCTTCCACTAGTCCCTCTCCTCCCTACCAAATAGGACTCCAAGTAGGTGCCTCCTACTTTCATTGATTTCGTGTCGTCCCTGTAGATACAGATAAAGATAGTATAAGTATGGATTCTGAATATGAGGAAAGCATGCAACATACCTTAGGTCCAGGATAACATTCTCCCTATAAGCCTGGCTAAACCAAGCCATGGAATAATATGCTGGTGTGGATTTCCCAGTCCTATTTAACTGCCTTCTGTTCACATATCACACTGTACAAGCTGGTGACCCCACTATTGGTGGTAGTTTGGTCTAATATCTCAAGTCATTTCTAATTCATAATGCCAAGTAGGGCTTAGAAACTTCTTTCCTTCCTAATGTGTTGAAGGTATGGGAAGGCATGAGTTTAGGCTTCTTTGTGCTATTCTGTTTTAAACTTTATTTTATAATTGTTTAGAAGTTGTAGAAAAGTTTTAGGAAAAATGCAGTCAGCTCTAGTATATAACTTTACCCAGGACCAGTGGTTAACAAGACAGCACATTCACTCTGCCATTGTTTATTTATTTTAATCATTTAAAAGTAAATTATAGCTCATTGTCCTTTTAGTCCTAGTGATTTCTGAGTGGAAGCTTTGTGTGGTTTTACATAACCACAGTGGCATTATAAAAGCCAGGAAGCTAACACTGATACAGTTGCCATTTACACATTTAAATTTTTAGAATACCCCTCATCGTATGCTTCATAACAAAAGGGAAAAAATCCACAACCTTGGGTACTGTGTCTAACATCCTCATAGGCATTAGAGTTGGCTCCTGTTGTGAGCAGGCAGCAGACCTGAGAAGTGGTGTCTGGATTTACCCCACCCAGGCAGTGCCCCATGGCTAGAGTCGGCTCCTATATCTGGGGCAGGAGTATACAGGAAATGGTGCACTAGCCTCCGCAGTATATCCAGGCTGGAGACATCTGAGAACCATGTGTCCTGTCCCCATGGTGGGGATCTGACACTGAATAAAGATGGTCTCAATCTTATTCCTGTACCACCAAGCTAATATTTTCCCTTTTGTAAAGAGTAAATATCAAGAGTAAGTCATTGTTCCAGTGGGAAATATTGTTTCTTTTCATGCTTCTATCCCCAGATAGACGCTGTCTAGGTAACCAGACAGCGTCTTCCCCTCCTCCCCTGTGTGCTAGGCACCTTCTCTGGGAAAAGCTGCTCTTTGCTGGATAATTTTGGCATGTCCCTGTCCCTTTGAACACTTTCTGACCTCTAACACAGAACATTTAAGTTCCATCTTTATAGTTTCCCTGCCTTGCCAGGATCAGCCATATTGTCAGGGCCCCTGGTTCCTTTCAATGTTGAATGACATTCTAGACTACTTTCTGGGTGCTGCATCCCCTGTAGTCACTGAAAGTCACTCAGATACCAGCACTCATGTGCCAGAACACCAAAGTATCATGGCTGCAAGCCCATTTTCCTCAGTCACTTCCAGCTGGTGGACACATGCATACATATACATGGATGCTCATATATAGACAATTCATTTTGGACTTTACACAGAAGCAATTCTAAACTGCTGGTTTTCCACTCCCCAGGCTGTTCCTCCTTCGTGACAGCCAGAGCAATCCAAAGGCGTTCGTACTGACTCTGTGCCATCACCAGAAGATTAAAAACTTCCAGATCTTACCTGTAAGTACCGATGCCTTCACATCAGCCCTCCCTTCTGAGTCCCCGGGTTCTATTTCTAATGCAGTTTCCAATTTAAAGATAAGCTTATAGATAAGCACCGATGGCTTCAAGTCTAGGGAAGCAGTTCAAGAGACTCCACGAGGGAATGCTGCTGAGGCTGCTGTTGCCCTGACACCGCAGTTTATGTGAAGCTAGCTAGCTAGGAGTATGGGACTCTTACAGCAGATTTGACATTGGCTCTTTTCAGCACAGGAATGGTCTGACCTGAGTGGATATGTCTCATGACTGTTCAGAATTCTCAGAATTATAAAGGAACTTGCTGATGGCTAAGTCGCTCTTGGTCCACTTGGTCATTGAATCATGAAACAGTTCTACCCTTGGTCCATTCAACTGCGCCATTACAAACACCTTCCTCATCCCCTCTACTTTCCTTTTTAAAGCATGGAAATTAGGAGACTGACCAATATAGTTTAACTCTCCCTGCCTGCCTGCGGGGCCCCCGGTTGTCCACCAAGGTCACACTGTCTAACATGGTAAATGTTTTCTGTGTCTCTGCAGTGCGAGGATGATGGGCAGACCTTCTTCACTCTGGATGATGGGAACACCAAGTTCTCCGATCTGATCCAGCTGGTCGACTTCTACCAGCTCAACAAAGGTGTTCTGCCCTGCAAGCTGAAACACCACTGCGTCCGCGTGGCCTTATGACCTCCTTGCCCCTCACAGAGGCTGGAGGCAGCAACACTGGAACGGAGAAGAGAGATCTGCGTGAGGGTGAGAACTCACACCTACTCCCACCCAAGGACTCAGAACAACATGGCTTTTTGATCGGTACCAACCGACCTACATCAATTAGTTATTGGACTTCACAAAGATTTGCCGCTGTGGATCAAACAGGACCACCTCCCTCTGCGTCAGCCATTTAAAATTGGGGGAGGGAAGAGATCCAGTGCAAGTGTGGGAAGAAACTGGAATGACGATTTTGATTAGGCCACGTAGGGTGAAAATGGCAGAGAAATGATTGGAAATGAACTCTTGCCCTGGAATAACCTTGACAATTCAAACCGCGATGTTTACTTTTTGTATTGATCACTTTTTTGCACTCCTTCTTCGTTGTCAATGTTGTACTCAGCCTATGGTAGGAGAGGATGTGGCTTTGCAACTCAGATCAGACAAAGAATTTTTGAATTGGCGGGCTTTAGCCTACAAATGGGTCCCCAAAGTTTTCTAGATAGACAGCATCCTGCTCTCTGTGGGTTTCGGCAGTGTGGATTTGGCTCCTACATTATAGACACCCCAGTCCTTCCCATTATACTTGAAAAGCTTTTTTTTTAAAAAAATAAAATAATAAGATAAAAGGTGTCAACCGCAGTTGACACCTAGCATGTTTTGTGGACGCAGTCAAGCTGCCACAGTCTGGTCATCGTTGTTGTTGTGCTGACGTCTGGTCATTTATTATTAGCGTGTCTCGTTCTCCACAGTGCCGGAGACCTCATTACTTTGGAAAACTCACTGTTCCCCAGCACAGCACAGCTGCATGGCCTCAGCTTCAGACTGATGTCAGCCAGCCTTCTTGGAACACATTGGTATTCACTGTGGATGGCACACAGTCCATCTGGGGTGCCCTGTGCCTCCCATTTTCACAGCCGCCCACTGTTGTAGAATAATCGCTGCCTTTCCCCTCTGCAGTAGCCTTTCCCCTCTGCAGTAGCCTTTCCCCTCTGCAGTAGCCTCAGTCATTTCAGTTCTCCCACGGGGGGTGGGGGTGGGGGTGGGGGTGGGGTTAAAGATCGAAAGAGAAAAATGCCAACTTGTTGGCCTTGTGCTCTGTCACTCTGAGCATCTATGGTGATAAAGAGAAGGAAACGCTGCAGAGGCACAAGCAAGCATAAGCTGGCTTTGAGTGTTTGAAAGCTTGATGACCTCTGCACCCTACTGAAAACCCTCTAAGCCAGCAGGAGCAGGGTATGCAGAGGTTCCGCCTCTGCTGGCTTAGGGTGAGAAGTACCTCACAGTGGATGTGAACATTGGACAGATTTTAGGAGCATGATGTTTGCCTCCTCTGAGAGAGAGGAGCCAGAGAGAGAGGAGTCAGAAGGTGGCCGGAGTTATCATTGGGTCCCCTGAGCTCCATGAAGGACCCTCTGTTGTCCCCTTGATGATTTATCAGGCATGAGAGTAGCAGACAGGACTGCCTTGAGAAACACACAGACAACGGTGGTGAACACATCTCCCTTTCTTGATACCACCCAGAAAGTCTGCTACATACCTGAGTTAGCCACTAGATTGCCTGTCCCGACTCACTGAAGTGCTCCCCAGGGAGCAACTTCTGATTGGCTGCGGTTGACGGCATAGTGGAAGATAGATGACAGCGCTTTGTAAAGCAGGCCAGCGGCAAGCTGGCCCACAGTAGAGAAACACTGAAGTTCACAGACCACGCAACCGTGTTTCCACGAGATGTTATTACAACAAATGAAGAATTTTTTTCCTTTTTTTTCATTTTAATCTTTTTTGACTTTTTTTAGTTAACCATTTTTTATGCATAAGTGCTCAAATGCATTTCTCTTTCTTTCGAAACTAGTTAATCGTTAAGTTGACAATGAGAGAATTCTCAAGTTCGTACCTGGCAGCAGGCTCCCACTGATCTTCCCCTTACAGACAGATAACAGACATTTCCGTTTTACCGTGCTCATTTCTTTTTGCTGACTTAAGGTCAGAACTTTTACAAGCAGACAACAAACAACCCTAGGGTTTCTTTTTCCAGTTTACACAGACCAGTCCCCACAGTGCAGAATCCATTTCTCTTCTGCCTCAACAGTAGACAGCTAGGATGTGTATCTCATATTTATAAGTATGCATTTTATTTAAGAGGAAGTATAGGCTTCACTCTGGTTCACAATTTTGTACGTAGCTGGTTTGACAGAGAATTTTGTACTTCCCTTGCCGAAGTGAATTGCTGAAGGCTGCAACCCACCCACCTTGAGTGTAGCAGACTTCAGTGGCCCGGAGCTCACCAGCCCTTTGCCCAGGCAGCTGGGAATTCCACCTGAAACAGCTGGTCCCTAGGTTAGCGGGTTCCCAGCCCCCCTAATCAGAGACGGAAGGACAATTGACTTTTATTTTTGTATTTGATTGACATGAATGTAAGGGGACAGCTCAGGGTTGTTTTGGAGCCTCTTTGAGTTTGTAATCTCTGCCTGTGATTTTCTTTTTTAAATGACAACTCCGTGTAACCACCTGGACTAAGTTGAGAAGGAAAATGCCAAATGCTTTGGGTTTTTAGTGTTTTAATAGGTAGACTCTGTTATATTATTAGGTGTTAAGAGTTTCCAAACGTGTTTTCTTTTTTCTTTTTTTGTTTGCTTAAACTTTGAAGAAATATGTGCCTCAGCTTAGATGTTTTGTCTTCCCCTTTCTGCACTTAAATACCTGACAGCCTGTTCGATCGCTGTGCCTCCGAGGGCGCTTCTAGCTCATCGTAGATTTGTGATGTCATAGTGCAAACTGCAGTGACCGGTAAAATGACCTGACATGTAACCGTTTTTCAGGGAATGCAGAGGGTGTTAATTAATAGACAAAACCTTTATCCCGCGTGCTTTGCTTCACTCTGTGCTATATAGCTCTTTGGCTCGTGAACCTAATTGTAAACTTTCAGGTATTTTTGTACAAATAAGGGACTGATGTTCTGTTTCTTGTTATTAGAAATAAACATTAATAAAGCGTTCTTGGTGTCCTGTCGTGTGTTTTTTTTTATGCTTCCGCCGATTTCTATACACTGGGCTTGGGGTGGGTAAGTTCAATGGGTAAGAGTGCCTGCTGTGATGAGCACAGGAGAAACAGATTTCAGATCCCCAGTACCTGTGTAAATTAGACAAGATGTGGAGCCAGCTCAGTTATGCCAAGACAACCTTGGCCAGCCTCTACCAGTCCCTTCTCCCCACAAGAAAGCATCACAGGCCTGGGCTGGAGAGATATGGCTCAGGTGGTAAAATGCTGTCACACAAGATAAAGACATGTGTTACAACCAGGTAGTGGTGGCACATGCTTTTAACCCCAGTATTCAGGAGGCAGAGGCAGGCAGATCTCTGACGTTGAGTCTAGTGTGATCTACACAAAGAAACCTGTCTTGGAGAAAGAAAGGGAAAAGAAAAAAAGCTAGAACCCACAGAGACACCAGTGGTAGCACACACTTGTAACCCCAGTGCTAAAGACAAAACGGATCTCTGGAGCTCTCTGGCACCTAGCCTAATTGATAAGTTCTGGATCAAATCAAAGAACCTATCTCACAAAACAAAGTGGATAGCACCTGGGGAATGACACCCAAGGTTAAACCTGTGGCCTCCACACAAGTAGTAACATTCTGTTCATGGACACCTATATACCCAGGACTATGTACAGGCATACATAAGGAATCACAGAACTTGGAGGGTTTCAGAGAATCAGATATTCACGAGGTTTAACAAACGCCTCCAAAATCAGAAACTAAGAGGCCTTATAAAAGACAGCTCGGCAATTAAGGGCACCAGCTGCTCTTCTAGTTTGGTCCTAGCATTGACAAGACAACTCACAACCGCCTGTTAATTACAGTTCCAGGGAATCAAATGCCCTTTTCTGGTCATCTCGGGCACCAGGCATGTACATTGCACACATATAGGAGCAAAACATTTATACATACAAAATAGGATATACTATTATTGAAAGGATTTGGCAAATTAAGAAAATGGACACACTCTGGCCATTGCTATCATAAGCCCTCACTGGAGGGCTCTCTGTCTTCATGCCTCCTCCACAACCTACCCCTGTCACCTGCAGTGTTTGGAAGACTAGTTCATGTAGCTTTAGAGCAAGCAGGAGTCCCTAGGACTATGGAGATTATTCAGTGATAAATGCTTGCTGTGTCAGCATGGGGAACCAGAGTTTAGGTCTCCAGAACTTAAATAAAAGTCAGGCAAGAGTGGCAGCTCTGCAGTCCTCTCATGTGTAAGGCAACAACAGAGTGTACGACAAGCAGGCTAGCCAAACTAGCCAGAATTGGTGAGCCTTGGGTTCTGTGAGAGACAGTTTCAGCACACTTAAGTAAGGGTCACCAAAGAAGACAACCGACGTCTACTTCGGGACTTGAAATGCACACCACACACAATGTGAATCTGTCCCCTCATATAAACAAGCAAATCTCAGAGGCAGGGCAATAATGAACCACACCTCCATCCCATCATGACACAGCACTGCTTCACAGGTCTGAGAGTGAGAGCCCAGGAGGGTATGGCACGGCCAGACCACAGTTTCAAATGTACTTTGGTCACTCCAAATAGGCCAACAGAAGCCAAACAAACAAAACAGCACATGTGGGAAGAAGAAAAAAAATGCTCAGAGCACAATGTGAACCTTGATATCACTACTTCATAAGTGGTTAAAGTATATCTTCTGTGCCAAACAGTGCACAGAACTATAACCCTCTATCCCAGCCCTCGGGAGGCCGAGGCAGGAGGACAGCTCTGTCAAGGCTAACCTGAAGCCAGCTTAGACTATATGAGACTCTGTTTCAAAGGTTAGTGTTTTCAGTGACCATGAAAACACTAAAGTAGAAGATTCGATCACACCACTTTGTACCTTTGCACTTAGACCTCACTCTTAAAGATTGGAAACAGGGCTGGTGAGATGACTCAGAGGTTAAGAGCACTGACTGCTCTTCTGAAGGTCCTGAGTTCAAACCCCAGCAACCACATGGTGGCTCACAACCATCTGTAATGAGATCTGACTCCCTTTTCTGGTGTGTCTAGTATAGTACAGCTACAGTGTACTATACTAACATAATAAATAAATCTTAAAAAAAAAAAAAAAAAAGATCAGGAACAGAGTGGAAAATGCTTCATGGAAACTATTGGGCTTTGTCTCAGTGTGTTTTCTATTATGGTGATAAAACACCTTAACCAAAGTCAACTTGGGGAGTTAAAGGTTTACTTCATTTTACAGTTGTCCATTTTGAAGGGAAGCCAGGACAGGAACTCAAGGCAGGAACTAACTCAGAAGCCATGGAGGACCTCCTCTCTGTCTTACTTCTAGCTTGCTCAGTTTGCTTCCTTACGTGTGCCAGAACTTGCCCATGGACAGCAATATCTGCATCAATCAAGAAGACACTCCACAGACTGGCCTACAGTATGGCAGAGGCATTTTCTTAATTTGAAGTTCCTTCTCAGATGACTCTGTATCAAGTTGGTAAAACATTAGCCAATATAATTGACTTTCTTTTCACCTTGATACACAACCTCATCACTATTAAAACATAAACTTTCCTTTCTTGTTTGTCCCTAAGGATCTGTGTTAATATCACAACATAAAACAAAACAGAACTTTATAAAGACTGTAACACTTTAAAAGTCCAAGTTCTATTAAAAAAAAAAAAATGTCTCTTTGAAAGTCCAAACTCAGCCGGGCGTGGTGGTGCACACCTTTAATCCCAGCACTTGGGAGGCAGAGGCAGGCAGATTTCTGAGTTCGAGGCCAGCCTGGTCTACAAAGTGAGTTCCAGGACAGCCAGGGCTATACAGAGAAACCCTGTCTCAAAAAAAAAAAAAAAAAAAAAGAAAGTCCAAACTCCTGGGGCTACAGAGATGGCTCCGTGGTTAAAGGCACTGACTACACCTTCCAAAGGACTGAAGTACAAATCCCAATGCCGACATGGCAACTCACAACTGTCTGTAACTCTAAGATGTGACATTCTCACCTAGACATACATGGTGACAAAACACCAATGTACAAAAAAATAAAGATAAAAATGTTTAAGAAGTCTAAACTCTCAACTGTGGGCTCCTATAAAATGAAAAATAAATTACATACTTTCTTTTCAAGAGGAGTGAACTAGGGCATAGTCACAAACAAAGCAAAAACAAAATTCAACAATGTAAATTAAATCCTGTAGCTCAAAGTTGCCAATTTGGGATGCACCTTCACAATGAACTCTCCTGGCCTCACAGTGCCAAGCCTCAGCTGTTCTCCATGCCCCTGCATGCCTTCAAACTCAGGAGCACCTAGGAGAGACTTTTACACATCACAAAATTCAGCTGCCAGTATTAGATGAAACCTTGGTACTCTCTAGACCACAGCATTTGTGTGCTAACCCTGAGGAAAGAATTTCAAAAGATTTCACTTCAATGATACTAGTCTCCTCTTAATGCTGGTTTCCTCTTAACCATAGCTGATTTCTCAGCTCCAGCTGACTTGCAGCAATTGTCCAAATAAAGCAGCAGTCCTCAACCCGTAGGACATGACCCCCTTAGGGTCCAATGAAACAACCCTTTTACAAGGGCCATCTATCAGGTATCCTGCATATCAGATATTTACATTACAATTCATAACAATAACAAGACTGCAGTTATGAAGTAGGAACAAAAATAACTTTGTTAGGGGTCACCACAACATGAGGAACTGTGTTAAAGGGTCAGCATCAGGAAGCTTAAGAAGGTGGGCGTGGTGGTGCACGCCTTTAATCCCAGCACTCAGGAGGCAGAGGCAGGCAGATTTCTGAGTTCGAGGCCAGCCTGGTCTACAAATTGAGTTCCAGGACAGCCAGGGCTATACAGAGATACCCTGTCTCAACACCCCTCCCCCCCAAAGGAAGCTTAAGAACCACTGCAGTAAAGCAAAGGTTTCACTTCAGTGGTCCTGATCTTGACTTGATCCTGGATGATTCTTCATCCCTAACTGACCACACACTACAGAGGATTACTTTAAATCTACCACATGAACTGCCCTGCTAGGGTCTCTGAGAGACTCTCAAACTTCCTTCTGAAGTTTCACAAGCCAGGCCTCCATTGTCTGAACTTTGTAGAGCATGGCCTTCTAAGCTCCCACAATAGCTTATTAAGCTCTGAGAACTCGATGGCTTTTCTAGGCCAAAGTTCTGAACACTTAACAATCAGCACTTCCCTCGCACCCACACCCCGGGGATGGGGTGGGGAGTATGTCAGATCTGTCACAGCAGTAGTCCAAGGCCCAGGTATCAATTGATGTGATAAGACTCAAAGCAAGACCAAAAGCAACTTGGGAAGGAGAGGGCTTTTCTAGTTTATAGTCATTCACGAAGGGAATCAAGGCAAAAACTAAAGCAGAGACCATGGGGAAACACTGATTGCTGACTTGCTTGCTCTTCCTGCCTTGTTTGATTTGTTTTGTTAATTTACTTTTGGTTTTCAAAGATGGAACTCTGTAGACCAGGCTAACCTCACACTCAGAGATCCTGCTCTCTACCTCCAGGTCTGCCTTCAAAGTGCTGGGATTAAAGGTATGCACCACTACCACCCAACTTGTTTGCTTTCTTGACCACCTGGCCTGGGATGGCAACCACCATAGTACAATCCTGAGATCTGCCAGAGAAAAACCAGTTCCACTATTTTGGGCAGCATTTAAAGCAAGCTTTATTAAATATTAAATACTGACCAAGAGGTGGACTTGGATCAGGACCACTCCCTGGAATTTTCCAGCTGAATAGCCTCATCTATAAGCAGTGGCTTATAAAGGCAAACCCATAAGCCATGGTACTTTCCCATCAGGCTTTGGTTGCTTTTTGTTATTTTTCCAGAACCACAACTCCCAGTATTTCAGGAAGGTACCTGGTCCTTTGGCAGGTGAAGCTTACAGGTTAATTTTGGGCATTACCGATAGGCCCTCCCACATCAATCAAGAAAAAGCCCCACAGACTTGTCTATAAGCTAATCTAGTTGAGGAATATTCTCAGATGCCTCTAGTGATGCCTCTAGTGTTTGTTATAGATGGTGACTATAACAAACTAACTAACTAACTAAACAACCAACACAAGCTTTATGTGTCATCCCATCATCCACCACCGAGGTGTGGCTGCTATCAGAGCCCTGGAGATCCAGTAAGATCAAAATGAGCAGTCCCAGAGGGCATCCTCAGGATAAGTGGCAGATTTTGAGAAGCCATGAAAGATGACTGCACAGAAAAGGGAGTTAATATCATTTGTCCTTTTCTGATAGGTTGTGTGTTTGTTTTCTGGAACACAGGGTACACCTTCCAACTACAGGTTTGATTCCTTGAACTAATTCATGTATTACTCCTGGGTGTTTTGTTGTTATTGTTGTTTTGATTTGCTTTAATTTGGTTTATCTTTAGTTTTTAACTAGTACTAGGGATTAAACCTTACACATGCTGGGCAGGCGCTCTCCCACTAAACGATGTTCCCAAGCCCTTAGTTTGGTTTTAAAGAGCTCAACTATCTGTGTGTTGACTCACTTTTCCTTGCTGCTCCTGGCATCTGCTCTTCCCAGATCCTTTACTGTCAGGTCTCCTCTTTGCTACCTTCTCAACTACTCCTTGATGTTGGTACACAAATAAATCAGCAAGCCCTGTGAAAAAGGGCTGTGTGGATAGCTCAAGGCGATTATAATGGCTCATCTCATTAAATCCTCCCTCCCACACGTAGACTCACACCTTCCAGATGGCTCTCCTGAAAGGCTTTCCAATACATTTTACAACCGGAAAAACATTTTTACTTGGTTTTTTCCAATGAATATTTATTAATCAGATGTAATTTTGGAGGCTTGTTATTTGAAATAAAAGTTATTGCCAATTCTCTTAGTAATAAAATCTGTTGGAATTATAGCCAGACCTCTGTATCTACCAATCTCAGTAGATTTAACTAAGCCTGAACTGAAACTATAGCACTGTTGCTCTAGTTAGGCTCATAGAGGTTACATAGATATTGAATATTTATAGCCTTCCATTTCCTTATTTCCTATGGTGTGTGTGTGTGTGTGTGTGTGTGTGTGTGTGTGTGTGTGTGTGTGAGTTATTAGGCAACCTTTATATTATATTAGATACTACAAGTATTCTATTGACAATATTAAGCTTACAAGAGGATATATTTAGTGTATTCACAGATATGATGCCATTTGGTATATGAGACCTGAGAATATACAGATTTGAGTATGTGCAGGTTTGTTTTATCTATAGGACCTTCCTCCACAGATAAACAGGGACAGCACTGTGTGCTTTCTCACATATACACTGATGTCTGTGGCGTGCAGCACAGAATGCTAAGGGAAGTAAGTGCAAAGGTAAGCTCTGGGTCAGAAGGGAGATTCACCTGGAAGCTGAGTGATTAGCATTATGAAGATGAAGTCAGGCAGTGGTGGCACATGCCTTTGATCCCAGTGCTTGGGAGGTAGATGCAGGTGGATCTCTGAGTTTGAGGTCAGCCTGGTCCATAAAGCAAGCTCCAGGACAGCTAGAGCTGCACAGAGAAACCCCATGAGGATTGGGGGGGGCAGAAATAAAAGATGTGTGACCCTCCCTTCCCCTCTGAGGACGTTGGTCACCTGTCTGCCAGGACAAAAGGAGAGGCAGGGGGCAGGGTACAGACAATGTAAGGATGATTGACTTCTGGGGTCAGCTTCAGCAAGACAGCTTAACTTTATTGGAAATGAATGAGAGCTATATAAATTTGGGGAATGAGTAGGAAATTTTAAGATATATTATTGACTAGGGTGGACATCTGGGAATGCTTCATTTATATGAAGAGGAACTCTTACTAGGAGAGAAGTTGAACCTGTAATCTGGCCAGAGGCTACAGGACTTTCCTCTTGTTTGTTTGTTTGTTTGTTTGTTTGATCTGGGGGTGGGGTGGGGTGGGGCATTTACAGGTAGGAAGGACTAACTGGTCAGAAACAGTACCTAATTATCACAGGGTGGGAAGGGCTAATCAGAATTTATGTGCTGAATCATGCAGTACTTGCAAGAAGCTCTGTGCATAGTCATCCTCTAGATACAGTCACACCCTTGTGCTTAAAGATGCTCTCCAGATAAGATCAGGCAGAGAAGAATCATCCCTTCGGAGAATAGGAGTCCTCCATTTTGCACTGAGCTTGGACATGGACTGCAACCTTAATAGCACAGCCTTCCAACAAAGATGGATGTGGCCAAAGGTGGTCTTAGACCTTGTGTGTTCTGTCCAATGATACCAGTAGCCTATAGAACTTCAAATTCATATTCCCACTAATTAGACAATAAAAGAGGGCCATCGTATCCCAAAGGCACAAGACAAGAAAAACAAGAAAGACTCCAACTCAAAACAAAGAGGAAGGTGAGACCCAACCCCTGAAAGACGTCCTCTAGTGTCTACACACACGATATACACACACCATACATACACACACATTATTAAGTAATTAACTAAAACCAACATAGTAGTGTGTTCCTGCAGTCTTGACTCTAAGAAGATAAGATCAAGGCCAAGAAATACCCTGTCCTCTGCCCAAAAAGAACCCAAATACATAAAAAAGAAAGCTTTAGCCTCTCAATTTCTCAGCTGTGTTTTGAGTTGTAGGTAGCAATATGGAGCTAGTGGCTGTGCAGAGAATGCAAAGAGGGTATATTCATCATCATAAAAGGTTCGATTAAAAGGCATTAGTCTAAGTGAGACAATGAGACATAGAAGTAGCAATGGTGGGTTGGAGTGAGCAGTGAGTGATTCATTGGAGAATCTGCCCACACTGACCTGCCCAGTTGTCCAACAAAGCTTGGCTCTAGATTTGAGAGTAAGGACTTTCCACTTACCTATCCCATCCTACAGGCTGGGTCAGATTAATTCCCGTACTAATGTACTACCTACTACCTGGATTCAACGTGGTCTTTTTACTCTCTTCTAATAAATGAATGTCAATACTTCACAGCCTAGGTGTATATTAGATGCAAAATTCGACTCTTTGGGTCTGACCTCCTCTCCACAGCTCTCTGAAGAAAAAACAGCACCAAAACATGCTTCCTAACTGAATGTCAGCCTTTCAAGAAGCAAGTGGGGAGCAGGGATCAAAAAGGTAAATTTTATATTTCTCAAGATAGGAACCTCTTCCCCAGGACTGCTATCCACGGGAGATCTCTCCAGACGCAGAAGAGCTGAACTGTCTCCATATAGAACACACTGGCCTGTACGAAGGCAGCTGATATAACAGCTGGAGTGAGAGAAAAAGGTTGGCTGGCAGAACTTCGCAAAAGATGGACTTGCCGAGGGTTGAAGAGATGGCTCAGTGGTTAAGAGCACCGTCTGCTCTTCCAGAGATTCTGGGTTCAATCCCCAGCACCCACATGGCCACTCACAACTGCCTGTAACTTCTGTACCAGGGGATCTGACATCCTCACACAGAATACATGCAGTCAAATCACCAATACACAGAAAATAAAAGTAAATCATTAAAAAATTTAAAAATAAAAAAAATAAATAAAAGATGCCCTTGCTTTGGCAACTGCAGTTGAAATAGGGCTCATAGTCCAGGGTGTGGCTCAATGGCACCGTGCATCCTGGGCACCGTAACATTCATAGATGAATTAAGTTAAAGCAGATTTCATGCTTCAAAAGTTATTTAGGCAGAACATAGTGGTGTTTTCTGTTTTGTTAGGTTTGGAAAGCCAATTTACCTCCCCAGCCTCTTTCAAGTTTGATAGATTATTGATGCATTTTTAATTGAGAAACAGGCACTAACCAATGAGTCTTCAATTTGTGCATAGAGTGAAGTACACTATTTTTAATTTTACTTAAAATCTGTCTCTAATATACTATTGTGGTAGCATTCTACAACTGTAACAAGGTACCAGAGATAATAATTTAAAAAGAGGAAATCAAGCGGGTGGTGGTGGCAGTTTATGCCTTTAATCCCAACACTCAGGAGACAGAGGCAGAGTGATCTTAAAGGCCAGCCTGGTCTAACACAGTGAGTTCCAGGGCAGCCTGATCTAATACAGTGAGTTCCAGGGCAGCCAAGGGTACACAGAGAAATCTTGTCTAGGAAAAAAAAGAAAATCATTGTTTTGGCTCACAGTTTTGAAGGTTTTACAATGATCCTGGGTCAAACCAGTACGTCATTGAAGGGATGAATAGTGCCTCAATGAGGTTACCTCATGGTGGACAGGAAGTGGTGGGGGGAGAAAGAAAGAGAGAGAGAGTGTGCGTGTGTGTGTGTGTCATTGCCCTCCAAAGAATTAACTTCCTTCCTCTAAGCCATACCTTTTAAGTTTTATAAGATTTCCCAGCTTGGGGACCGACCGAAGTCTGAATACATGGGCTCTTGGGGAATATTGTTGATAATTAGCATGGTGTATTCAGTGACGTAACATATGCTTGGCATACTTAAAGACCTGGGTTCAATCCCTAGCATATTTTAAAGGAGTATGTAGGTCAAGCTTACCATACTCCTGTAATTCCAGCACCTATGAGGCCAAGGCAGAAAGATCAAGTGTTTGAGGCTAACCTCAGGTATATTGGGAGCTAGTGATTAGTCATACTGAATTGCAAACTGAGACCCTGTCTCAAAAGGACAAAAAGAAAAGAAAAAGGAGTAAAGAGCCATATTAACTGGTGACTAGCAAAGGAGCTCTGTGTTGGTCTCACTCATTCCTGCTGGCCTGGGTACGAAGCACAATACCAAACTCTCGATAGTCCTGCTCTCTAAGATCTACTCACCCAGCTCCATTTTAACATAGGCATCTGTACTGATTGGTTCTGTGTCAACTTGACACAAGCTAGAGTTAGCACAGAGAAAGGTGCCTTCCTTGAGGAAATGCCTCTATGAGATTCAGCTGTAAGGCATTTTCTCATTAGTGATAAAGGGTGGGAGAGTCTATTGTGGGTATTACCATCCCTGGGCTGGGAATCCTGGGTCCTATAAGAATCCAAGCTGAGCAACACAGGGGAAGCAATCCGGTAAGCAGCACTTTTCATGGCCTCTGCATCAGCTCCTGCCTCCTAGTTCCCGCCCTGTGTGAGTTCCTGTCCTGACCTCCTTTGCTGGAAGTATAAGCTGAACAAACCCTTACCTCCTCAACTTGCTTCTTAGTCATGATGTATTGTGCAGGAATACAAACCCTTACTAAGACAGGCATCCTAATTCTAGCTTGGTTCATCTCCCAGGCCAGGCACACATAAAATAAAAAAAAATTTTTTTTTTTTTTGGTTTTTTGGTTTTTCGAGACAGGGTTTCTCTGTATAGCCCTGGCTGTCCTGGAACTCACTCTGTAGACCAGGCTGGCCTCGAACTCAGAAATCCGCCTGCCTCTGCCTCCTGAGTGCTGGGATTAAAGGTGTGCACCACCACACCCGGCAAAATAAAAATTTTTAAAAGCTGCAGAAGAAGAGAGTTTGTCTACAGGAAGACTGGTAACAACTATTTAAGATTCCAGGAGTGTGCATCTTCTTCACCTTTAATCAGGTATTAGTATGACTGAAGAAAACAACAGAAAACTGAATGCAGGTATCTCTCAGAAAGAGCATCCACTGTGATCAAGCTGGCTTTATCCTAAAGGTGCAGAGATGGTTGAAAATGCCTAAGTCACTCTGTGCACAGGTCCCGCCAGGAGACAGCTGGTCTCCCAAGGGTGCTCTCACTCCGAGGTTCAGAGGTGAGATAGCCAGTTTCCAATAACTGTCTAAAGTGGGACCGGCCAGGAGTGTACAGGGCACAGGAACAGTGGAGCAGCTGGAACGGGATGCTGCTGGTCACGTCTGCACCCAGGAGCTAGGGCTGTTCCTTAGCCCGGTGTACACAGGTCCCTCCAGGAGAGAGCTGGTCTCCCTGGAGTGCTGAAACAGGCTTACAGGCCCACAGGAAGGACAAGCTCCAGGCAGAGAGAGCAAGACCAACTAACACCTGAGATAACCAGATGGAGAAAAGCAAGCACAAGAACCTTACCAACAGAAACCAAGGCTACTTGGCATCATCAGAACCCAGTTCTCCCATCACAGCAAGTCCTGGATACCCCAACACACCAGACAACTAAGATTTGGATTTAAAAAATCACATCTCATGATGATGATAGGGGATTTTAAGAAGGACATAAATAATTCCCTTAAAGAATTACAGGAAAGCACATCCAAACAAGTGAAGGAATTGAACAAAAACATTCAGAATATAAAAATGGAACTAGAAACAATAAAGAAATCACAAAGGGAGACAATTCTGGAGATAGAAAACCTAGAAAAGATATCAGGAGTCATAGATGCAAGCATCACCAACAGAATACAAGAAATAGAAGAGAGAATCTCAGGTGCAGAAGATATCATAGGAAACATTGACACAACAGTCAAAGAAAGTACAAAATGCAAAAAGGCCCAAACCCAAAACATCTAGGAAATCCAAGATACAATGAGAAGACCAAACCTAAGGATAATAGGTATAGAAGAGAGAAAAACAAAATTATAGAAGAAAACTTCCCTGACCTAAAGAAAGAGATGCCCATGAACATACAAGAAGCCTACAGAACACCTCCCGTCTCATAATAATCAAAACACCAAATGCACAAAACAAAGAAAGAATATTAAAAGCAGTAAGAAAAAGGTCAAGCAACATAAAGGCAGACCTATTAGAATTATGCCAGACTTCTCGCCAGAGACTATAAAAGCCAGAAGATCCTGGGCAGATGTCAAACAGACACTAAGAGAACACAAATGCCAGCCCAGGCTACTATATCCAGCAAAACTCCCAATTACCATAGATGGAAAAATCAAGATATTCCATGACAAAACCAAATTTACACCATTATCTTTCCACAAATTCAGGCCTTCAAAGGATTATAAATGAAAAACTCTAACACAAGGAGGGAAACTACATCCTAGAAAAAGCAAGAAAATTATCTTCTTTTAACAAACCAAAAAGAAGATTGCCACATAAACATAATTCCACCTCTAACAACAAAAATAACAGGAAGTGCCGGGCATGGTGGCGCACGCCTTTAATCCCAGCACTTGGGAGGCAGAGGCAGGCGGATTTCTGAGTTCGAGGCCAGCCTGGTCTACAAAGTGAGTTCCAGGACAGCCAGGGCTGGATGAAATGGACAATTTTCTAGACAAATACCAGGTATCAAAGTTAAATGAGGATCAGATAAAACCATCTACACAGTCCCATAACCCTTAAGGAAATATAAAGCAGTCATTAATAGTTTCCCAACCAAAAAAAAAAGCCCAGGACCAGATGGGTTTAGTGCAGAGTTCTCTCAGACCTTCCAAGAAGACCTAATACTAATACTCTACAAACTAATCCACAAAATAGAAACAAACGAAACACTACCCAATTCGTTCTATGAAGCCACAATTACTCTGATACCTAAACTACACAAAGACCCAATAAAAAAGAAAACTTCAGACCAATTTTCCTTATGAGTATCGATGCAAAAATACTCAATAAAATTTTCACAAACCAAATCCAATAACACGTTAAAATGATCATCCATCATGATCAAGTAGGCTTCATCCCAGGAATGCAGGGATGGTTCAATATACAGAAATGCATCAAGGTAATCCACTATATAAACAAACTCAAAGAAAAAAAAAACGACATGATCTTTTCATTAGATGCTGAGAGAGCATTTGACAAAATCCAAGACCCCTTCATGATAAAAGTCTTGGAAAGATCAGGAATTCAAGATCCATACCTAAACATAGTAAAAGCAATATACAGCAAACCAGTAGCCAACATCAAACTAAATGGAGAGAAACCTGAAGCAATCCCACTAAAATCAGGGACTAGACAAGGTTGCCCACTTTCTCCCTACCTTATTCAATATAGTACTCGAAGTTCTAGCCAGAGCAACTAGACAACAAAAAGAGGTCAAAGGGTTACAAATTGGAAAGGAAGAAGTCAAAATATCACTATTTGCAGATGATGTGATAGTATACTTAAGTGACCCCAAAATTCCACCAGACAATTCCTAAACCTGATAAACAACTTCAGCAAAGTGACTGGATACAAAATTAACTCAAACAAACCATGACCTTTCTGTTCAAAGGATAAACAGGCTGAGAAAGAAATTAGGGAAACAACACCCTTCACAATAGTAACAAATAATATAAAATACCTAGGTGTGACTCTCACTAAGAAATTGTAAGATCTGTGTGACAAGAACTTCAAGTCTCTGAAGAAAGAAATCAAAGAAGATCTCAGAAGATGGAAAGATCTTCTATGCTCATGGATTGGCAGGATTAATATAGTCAAAATGGCTATCTTGCTGAAAGCAATCTACAGATTCAATGCAATCCCCATCAAAATTCCACCTCAATTATTCACATAGTTAGAAAGGGCAATTTCCAAATACATGTGGAATAACAAAAAACCTAGGATAGTGAAAACTATTCTCAACAATAAAAGAACTTCTGGGGAAATCACCATGCCTGACCTTAAGCTGTTCTACAGAGCAACTGTAATAAAACCTACATGGTATTGATACAGTGATAGGCAGGTAGATAAATGGAATAGAAATGAAGACCCAAGAATGAAACCATACACCTATAGTAACTTGATCTTTGACAAAGGAGCTAAAACAATCCAGTAGAAAAAAAGCACTTTCAACAAATGGTGCTGGTTCAACTAGCAGTCAGCATGTAGAAGAATGCGAATTGATCCTTTCTTATCTCCTTGTACAAAACTCAAGTCCAAGAACCTCTACATAAAACCACATACACTGAAACTAATAGAAAATGGGGAAGAGCCTCGAGCACATGGGCACAGGGGAAATTTTTCTGAACAGAACACTAACAGCTTATGTTCTAAGTTCAAGGATTGACAAATGGGACCTTATAAAATTGCAAAGCTTCTGTAAGGCAAAGGACACTGTCAATAGGACAAAATGGCAACCAAGGGATTGGGAAAAGATCTTTACCAACACTACATCCAATAGAGGGCTCATATCCAATATATACAAAAAACGCAAGAAGTTAGACTCCAGAGAAACAAATAACCCTATTAAAAATGAGGTACAGGGCTAAACAGAGAATTCTCAACTAAGAAATACTGAATGGCTGAGAAGCACCTAAAGAAATGTTCAACATCAGGGAAATGCAAATCAAAATATCCCTGAGATCCCACCTCACATTAGTCAGAGTGGCTAAGATTAAAAACTCAGGTGACTGTGGATGCTGGCAAGGATGTGGAGAAAGAGGAACAGTCCTCCATTGCTGGTGGGTTTGCAGGCTGCTACAACCACTCTCCAAATCAGTCTGGCAGTTCCTCAGAAAATTGAACATTGTATTACCTGAGGACCCAGCAATACCCATGGGAGGAGATACAGAGACAAAGTGTGGAGCTGAGACTGAAGGAAAGGCCATCCAGAGACTGCCCTACCTGGACATCCATCCCATATATAGTTACCAAACCCAGACACTATTGTGGATGCCAACAAGTGCTTGCTGACAGGAGCCTGATAGAACTGTCCCTGAGCGGCTCTGCCAGTGCCTTACAAATACAGAGATGGATGCTCTCAGCCAACCATTGGACTGAGCACAGGGTCCTCAATGGAGGAGCTAGAGAAAGGACCCAAGGAGCTAATGGGGTTTGCATCCCCATAGGAGGAACAACAATATGAACCAATCAGTACCCCCAGAGCTCCCAGGGACTAAACCACCAACCAAAGAGTACACATGGAGGGACCCCTGGCTCCAGCCACACATGTAGCAGAAGATGGTCTTGTAGGTCATCAATGGGAGGAGAGGCCCTTGGTCCTGTGAAGGCTCAATGCCCCCAGTGTAGAGGAATGCCAGGACCAGGAAGTAGGAGAGGGTGGGTTGGTGAGCAGGTGGAGAGGGGATGGGGTAGGGAGTTTGGGGAGGGGAAACCAGGAAAGGGGATAACATTTGAAATGTAAATAAAGAAAATATCTAATTAAAAATAAAGAGTTTGGGCAGTGGTGGCACATTCCTTTAATCCCAGCACTTGGGAGGCAGAGGTAGGTGGACTTCTGAGTTCAAGGCCAACCTGGTCTACAAAGTGCGTTCCAGGACAGCAAGTGCTATACAGAGAAACTCTGTCTCGAAAAAAAGAGAACAAACAAAGCAAACAAAAAATGCATAAATCAATAGATTCAGGAAATTGGGTAGAACCGAAAAAGTCAACAACCATATAATCATCTCAACATGTGCAAGAAAAAAGTCCTTTGAAAAATCCAGCATAGTTTCATGTAAAAGTACCAAAGAATATCAGACTAAGGGGGACGTACACAATAAAGGTTCCATATAACAAGACCACAGCCCACTTCCTAAATGGAGACAAACTCAGAGGAATCAAGAATGAAGATTCCCATTCCTCAAGGATGTAATCCCCAAGTGGCTGCCCACAGACCAGTTCAGGGTCCTACATCCATGCACACACAAGGGACACTAATTAGATTCAGTGGGTTAAAAAGGAAAAAAAGGAATTGGGAAGAAAAGGTCGGGGTAGGGGAGGGATAAAGAGGTGCCTGCCTAGAAGGAAAGGGCTAGAGGGAGAATTTGATAGAAATGCATTATTTGCATATATGAAATTCTCAAACTTTTTAAATAAAAGCTTCCTGATTCTGGCATTCCTACCTAAAAGTGGTCCATAAATTTCCTTTGAGAAAGGTGTTCTCTTTGTAATAAGAAGTAAACATTCTGGCTGGAGAGATGGCTCTCCATCTCTCTTCCAGAGGTCCTGAGTTCAATTCCCAGCAACCACATGGTGGTCCAGAACCATCTGTAATAGGATCCAGTGCCCTCTTCTAGTGTGTCTGAAGACAGCAACAGTGTACTCACATATATAAAATCAATAAGTCTTTAAAAAAAGTAATAAACATTCTTAATATTTGAGTTAGGTCGATTATTACCACAAACATAATATAAAAACAAATCTACAAAAGTCTTTCTCTCCTGTCGCTTTCTTCCACATCATTTCTACCTCTCTAATGTAATACTCCAAACTCAAACCATTTTCTTTATGTTAACCTGACACCAGAATGTGTTATTCTTTGTTAAAGTAGAATATAAGTTCTCAAGCCAATTTACTTCTTAGGGACTGCTTCTTTTATAGAAAGGCCTCAATGTACATAGGAATGTATTATACTCAAATAAAATTTGTATTTTTTAAATTAAAGATAATAAGAAATGAGACAGGGGTATCTACTATCCCAGCTCCTTTTCACTCTAGCACTTAAAGCCTTAGCTAGAGCAATAAGATAAGAGAAGGATATTAAATGGGTACTGTGAGGCAATGATCTCAGGTCATGAGGGATGGAGTCAGGCTGTCCCAGGCAATAGCTCCTAGCCATTGGGAACAGCTTAGCTCCAGCATGACTGTTCCATTGCACCAGCAGGAGCAATGTGCCCAGGTCTCAAAAGGATCCCACTCAGCTCACCAGTCAAACCACAAAAACAATTAGCCACAACCTTCCAGTAGCTATGCATATGTACTCCCAGCCCCCTAAAAATGTGCTTAACTTCTAGTCTGAAGAATGTTTGTGGTCCCGTGATGTTATGATAAAGCCACCTTGCCCTACTGAGATTGAGTCTATCTCCTTTTCTGTCTCAATTTTCTTTTTTCTTTTTGGTATTTATTTATTTATTTATTTATTTATTTATTTATTTTGAGACAGGGTTTCGTTGTGTAGCCCTGGCTCTCCTGGAACTCACTCTGTAGACCAGGCTGGCCTCGAACTCAGAAATTCGCCTGCCTCTGGCAAGTGCTGGGATTAAAGGGATGTGCCACCATGCCCAGCATGCCTCATTTTTCTTACAGATACACATAGGAAAAGAAGGTAAATTATCTCTAGTTTCAGATGACCTTATAAGTTCCATAAAAGATCTCAAAGATTTCATCAAACTTCTAAAAGTTTAAGAAAAGAGGCAGGATACAAAATGTATCATTAAAAAATCAGTAGCCTTTCTATAACCTAACAACAAACAGTTTGAGAAAGGCCATGTGGATACTCCCATTCACAATAACCTCAAAGAGGAAGGGAAGGAAAGGGAAGGGAAGGGAAGGGAACAGAAGGGAAAGGAAAGGAAGGGGAGGGGAGGGGAGGAGAGTGGAGATGGGAGAAGAGAGAAGAAAGAAAAGAAAAGAAAAGAAAAGAAAAGAAAAGAAAAGAAAAGAAAAGAAAAGAAAAGAAAAGAAAAGAAAAGGTAGGGAAGAGAAGGGAAGAAGAGAAGAGAAGAGAAGAGAAGAGAAGAGAAGAGAAGAGAAGAGAAGAGAAGAGAAGAGAAGAGAAGAGAAGAGAAGAGAAGAGAAGAGAAGAGAAGAGAAGAGTTCTACTGGAGACATGGTTCGGCTGTTAAGGGGCTTCTTCTTCCAGAGGATCCAATGTGGACTCCCAGTACACGTGTCAGGCCACTCATAACTGTCTGTCACTCCATCCCCAAGGACCCAGTGCCTCTGGTCTCCATGAGCATCAACATTCGTATGCAAGTCCACACACATGCTATTCCCTCCATGATTAAAATTAAAATAACCCTTTAAAATATAAATCTCTAGGCATAAGCCTAACTGAGGAGTTGATGCAGCTCTAATAAAATTCCCATTATCTTTTTCAGGAAAAGAGAGAGGGGGGAAAAAAACCCACAAATTCTGAAGTTTATATGGAAGCTCAAAAGACTCTTAGGTAGGCTTCCGGTCCGCCCTGCACCAGCTCCAGTCTCAGGCTCAGGCACTGTGCACTCTCCCGAGTTCCCTACGGGACTCCCCAAGCTACCTTGGGACCACAGGTAAGCAGCAGTACACAACATCTGTTCCAATCCAATCACATGGGACTTGAGACAGCAGCCAGGAGATAAAGGGCCTGGGCAGGACAGCGGTTCCCTTCCGGTTCGCCCCTCACCAGCTCGGGCACAGGTGCTGTGCACTCTCCCGAGTTCCCTACAGGACTCCCTATGCTATCTTGGGACCACAGGTGAGCAGCAGAACACAACATCTATTCCAATCCAATCTCTTGGAACTCAAGACTGCAGCTGGGAGATAAATAAAGGGACAGACCAAGACAGCGGGTCACTTTTGGTCTGCACCAACGCCAGGTCTCCTCCGGCAGAGATGGCAAGAGGCAAGCATAAGAACAGAAGCAACAGAAACCAAGGGTACTTGGCACCACCAGATCCAAAATCTCCCACCATGTCAAATCCTAGATACATCACACTGGAAAAGCAGGACATGGATCTAAAGTCACTTGTCATGATGATGATGGAGGACTATAAGAAGGAAATACAGGAAAACACAGATAAACAACTTAGAGAGTTACAGGAAAACAATACCAAACAGGTGATGGAATTGAACAAAGCCATCCAGGACTTAAAAATGGAAGTTGAAACAATTAAGAAAACCCAAAAGGAGATAACCCTGGAAATAGAAACTATAGGAAAAAAAATCAGGAACCATAGATATGAGCATCAGCAACAGAATACAAGAGATAGAAGAGAGAATCTCAGGCACAGAAGATTATATAGGGAGCATAGACATGACAAAGAAAATGCTAAATGCTAAAAGATCCTAATGCAAAATATCCAGGAAATCTAGGACAAAATGAGAAGACCAAACATAAGGATAATAGGAGTAGATGAGAATGAAGACTCTCAAACTAAAGAGCCAGCAAATATCTTCAACAAAATTATAGAAGAAAACTTTCCATACCTAAAGAATGAGATGCCCATAAACATACAAGAAGCCTACAGAACTCCAAATAGGCTGGAACAGAAAAGAAATTCCTCCTGACACATAATAATCAGAACAACAAACGCACTAAATAAAGACAGAATATTAAAAGCAGTACAGGAAAAAGGTCAAGTAACATATAAAGGCAGGCCTATTAGAATTACTCCAGACTTATCACCAGAGACTATGAAAGCCAGAAGATCATGGACAGATATTATACAGACACAAAGAGAACACAAATGCCAGCCCAGGCTACTATACCCAGCAAAACTCTCACTTACCATAGATGGAGAAACCAAAGTGTTCCATGACAAATTCAAATTCACACAATATATTTCCATTAATCCAGCCCTTCAAAGGATCATAAAACACTAATACAAGGAAGGAAACTCTGCCCCAGAAAAAGGAAGAAAGTAATCCTTCAACAAACCTAAAAGAAGACAGCCACAATAACAGAATCCCAACTCTAAAAACAAAAATGACAGGAAGCAACAATTGCTGTTCCTTAATATCTCTTAATATCAATGGACTCAATTCCCCGATAAAAAGGCATAGACTATCAGACTGGCTACACAAACAGTACCCAACGTTTTGCTACTTACAGGAAACACACCTCAGGAAAAAAGACAGACACTACCTCAGAGTGAAAGGCTGGAAAACAATTTTCCAAGCAAACGGTCCAAAGAAAAAAGCTGGGGTAGTCATTCTAATATCGAATAAAATAGACTTTCAACCCAAAATTATCAAAAAAGACAAAGAGGGGCACTTCATACTCATCAAAGGAAAAATCTTCCAAGAGGAACTCTCAATTCTGAATATCTATGCTCCAAATGCAAGGGCACCCACATTCATTAAAGAAACTTTAGTAAAGCTCAAAACACACATTGCATCTCACACAATAATAGTGGGAGACTTCAACACCCCACTCTCATCAATGGACAGATCCTGGAAACAGAAACTAAACAGAGACTCAGTCAAACTAACAGAGGCTATGAAAGAAATGGACTTAACAGATATCTACAGAATATTTCATCCTAAAACAAAAGGATATACCGTTTTCTCAGCACCTCATGGCACCTCCTCCAAAATTGACCACATAATTGGCCACAAAACAGCCCTCAACAGATTCAAAAATATTGAAATTGTCCCATGCATCCTATCAGATCACCATGGACTAAGGCTGTTCTTCAATAACAACATAAGTAGCAGAACACCATCATTCACGTGGAAACTGAACAACATTCTACTCAATGATACCTTGGTCAAGGAAGAAATAAAGAAAGAAATTAAAGACTTTCTAGAGTTTAATGAGAATGAAGCCACAACATACCTAAACTTATGGGACACAATGAAAGCATTCCTAAGAGGTAAACTCATAGCTCTGAGTTCCTATAAAAAAAATGGAGAGAGCATACACCAGTAGCTTGGCAGCACATCTGCAAGCTCTAGAACAAATGGAAGCAAAATCACCTAAGAGGAGTAGACGGCAGGAAATAATCAAACTCAGGGGTGAAATCAACCATGTGGAAACAAAAAGAACTATTCAAAGAATCAATCAAACCAGGAGCTGGTTCTTTGAGAAAGTCAACAAGATAGATAAACCCTTGGCCAGACACAGTAGAGGGCACAGGGATAGCACCCAAATCAACAAAATCAGAAATGAAAAGGGAAACATAACAACGGATCCTGAGGAAATTCAAAACACCATTAGATCCTTCTACAAAAGGTTATATACAAAAAAATTGGAAAATCTAGATGAAATGGATAACTTTCTAGACAGATACCAAGTTCCAAAGTTAAACCACGATCAGATTAATGACCTAAACAGTCCTATATCTCCTAAAGAAATAGAAGCAGTCATTAATAGTCTCCCAACCAAAAAAAGCCCAGGACCAGATGGGTTTAGTGCAGAGTTCTATCAGACCTTCAAAGAAGACCTAATTCCAGTTCTTCTCAAACTATTCAACAAAATAGAATCTGAAGGTACACTACCCAATTCATTCTATGAAGCCACAATTACTCTGATACNTAGAGAACTTCAGACCAATTTCCCTTATGAATATCGACGCAAAAATACTCAACAAAATTCTCGCCAACCGAATCCAAGAACACATCAAAACGATCATCCATCATGACCAAGTAGGCTTCATCCCAGGAATGCAGGGATGGTTTAATATATGGAAATCCATCAACGTAATACACTATATAAACAAACTCAAAGATAAAAAAACACATGATCATATCCTTAGATGCTGAGAAAGCATTTGACAAAATCCAACACCCATTCATGATAAAAGTCTTGGAAAGATCAGGAATTCAAGGCCCATACCTGAACATGATAAAAGCAATCTACAGCAAACCAGTGGCCAACATCAAACTAAATGGAGAGAAACCTGAAGCAATCCCTCTAAAATCAGGGACTAGACAAGGCTTCCCCCTTTCTCCCTACCTATTCAACATAGTACTTGACGTCCTAGCCAGAGCAATACAAGGGGATACAAATTGGAAAGGAAGAAGTCAAATTATCACTATTTGCAGATGATATGATAGTATATATAAGTGACCCCAAAAACTCCATCAGAGAACTCCTAAATCTGATAAACAGCTTCAGTGCAGTAGCTGGATATAGAATTAACTCAAACAAATCGATGGCCTTTCTCTATACAAAGGATAAACGGGCTGAGAAAGAGATCAGGGAAACATCACCCTTCACAATAGTCACTAACGATATAAAATATCTTGGTTTGACTCTTACGAAGGAAGTGAAAGATTTGTATGACAAGAACTTCAAGTCTCTGAAGAAAGAAATTGAGGAAGATCTCAGAAGATGGAAGGATCTCCCATGCTCATGGATTAGCAGAATCAATATAGTAAAAATGGCTATTGTGCCTAAAGCTATCTACAGATTCAATGCAATCCCCATCTAAATTCCAACTCAATTCTTCAAGGATCTAGAAAAGACAAATAGCAAGTTCATCTGGAATAACAAAAAACCTAGACTAGCAAAAACTCTTCTCAACAATAAATGAACCTCTGGTGGAATCACCATGCCTGACCTCAAGCTGTCCTACAGAGCAATTGTAATAAAAACTGCATGGTACTGGTATAGCAACAGACAGGTAGATCAATGGAATAGGATCGAAGACCCAGAAATGAATCCACACACCTATGGTCACCTGATCTTTGACAAGGGAGCTAAAACTATCCAGTGGAAAAAAGACAGCATTTTCAACAAATGGTGCTGGCACAACTGGTGGCTATCATGTAGAAGACTGGGAATTGATCCATTCTTATCTCCTTGTTCTAAGGTCAAGTGTAAGTGGTTTAAGGATCTCCACATAAAACCAGAGACACTGAAACTTATAGAGGAGAAAGTGGGGAAAAGCATCGAAGATATGGGCACTGGGGAAAAATTCCTGAATAGAACAGCAAGGGCTTGTGCTGTAAGATCAAGAATTGACAAATGGGATTTTTTTTGCAAACCTTCTGTAAGGCAAAAGATACTGTCAATAAGACAAAAGGGCCACCAACAGATTGGGAAAGGATCTTTACCAATCCTAAACCAGATAGGGGACTGATATCCAATATATATAAAGAACTCAAGAAGGTGGACACCAGAAAATCAAATATCCCCATTAAAAAGTGGAGCACAGAGTTAAACAAAGAATTCTCTACTGAGTAATACCGAATGGCTGAAAAGCACATGAAAAAATGTTCAACATCCTTAATCATCAGGGAAATGCAAATCAAAACAACCCTGAGATTCCACCTCACACCAGTAAGAATGGCTAAGATCAAAAATTCAGGTGACAGCAGATGCTGGTGTGGATGTGGAGAAAGGGGAACACTCCTCCATTGTTGGTGGGATTGCAAGCTCGTTCAACCACTCTGGAAATCAGTCTGGCGGTTCCTCAGAAAATTGGACATAGTACTACTAGAAGATCCTGCAATACCTCTATTGGGCATATATCCAGAAGATGTTCCACCTGGTAATAAGGACACATGTTCCACTATGTTCATAGCAGCCTTATTTATAATAGCCAGAAGCTAGAAGGAACCCAGATGTCCCTCAACAGAGAAATGGATACAAAAAATTTGGTACATTTACACAATGGAGTACTACTCAGCTATTAAAAACAATAAATATATGAAATTCCTAGGCAAATGGATGAATCTGGAGGGTATCATCCTGAGTGAGGTAACCCAATCACAAAAGAACTCACATAACATGTACTCACTGATAAGTAGATATTAGCCCAGAAACCTAGACTACCCAAGATACAATTTACTAAACACATGAAACTCAAGAAGAATGAAGATCACAATGTGGACACTTCGCCCCTCCTAGAATTAAGAACAAAGCACACATCAAAGGATTTACAGAGATCATGTGTGGAGCTGAAACAAAAGGATGGACCAACCAGTGACTGCGGCAGTTGGGGATCCATCCCATAATCAGCCACCAAACATAGACACGATTGCATATGCCAGCAAGATAGTGCTGAAATGGCCCTGATATAGCTGTCTCATGGGAGGCTATACCAGTGCCTGGCAAACACGGAAGTGATTGCTCACAGTCAGCTATTAGATGGAACACAGGACTCCCAAGGAAGGAGCTAGAGAAAGTACCCAAGGAGCTGAAGGGGTCTTCAACCCTATAGGTGGAAAAATAACATGAACTAACTTGTACCCCCATAGTTCATGTCTCTAGCTGCATATATAGAAGAAGATGGCCTAGTTGGCCATCATTGGGAAGAGAGGCCCCTTTGTCATGCAGACTTTATATGCCCCAGTACAGGGGAACCCCAGGGCCAAGATGTGGGAGTGGGTTGGTAGGGGAGCAGAGTGGGGTTGGGGGAGGGTATAGGGAACTTTCGGATAACATTTGAAATGTAAATGAAGAAATATCTAATAAAAATTGGAAAAAAAAAAAGACTCTTAGGTAGCCAACACAATCCTCAGGGGGGAAAAAGGATTATTATACCAGATTTCAAGTTATATTACAGAGCCTTAACAATAAAAACAGCACAGTATTGACACAAAAACAGGCATGTAAATCAGTGGGACAGAAGAGAAGATCCGAACTTAAGTGCACATAATTACAGCCCAATATTCAACATTGATGCCAATACACATACACACTGGACAGGTGGCGACATCGGCAACATATGGTGTTGGGAGGGACTCAAATGTCCATATGTAGAACAATAAAATTTGATCCTTATCTCTCATCCTACACAAAAACATCAACTCCAAACAAATAAAAAAATGTTAGTGTGGAAATGTGAAGTTCTGGGACCACACGAAGGAAACATAGAAACACAAGCAAGGATGTGCTGGATAGGACTCCATTCACATAAAGGTGAATGACACCGACTGACAGGAGGGACCTCATAAAAATAAAAACTTCCATACAGCAAATCAAACAGTTGAGTTATGAAGAGTCCAACAAAGTGGGGTGGGAGGGCGGGTTTACCAGCTGTTCGTCCAATGGAGAATTAATATAATATTCAGAATATATACATTAAAAAACAAAACAAAATAAAAAATTTAAGGAAACAGATTATCCAATCAAAAACTGGACTGTACATAGAATAGTTTTATAAAGAAAGAAAGAAAGAAAGAAAGAAAGCTACTAACTCAGTGTTCAACGACCTTAGCAATCAGAAAAATGCAAATTAAAATGATTTTGTAGCTGGGCGTGGTGGTGCACTCAGGAGGCAGAGGCAGGTGGATTTCTGAGTTCGAGGCCAGCCTGGTCTACAGAGTGAGTTCCAGGACAGCCAGGGCTAAACAGAGAAACCCTGTGTCGAAAAACCAAAAAAAAAAAAAAAAGATTTTGTGATTTCATCTTACCCCAGTCAGGATGGCCAGGGCTATACAGAGAAACTATCTCAAAAACAAAAACAAGGGGCTGGTGAGATGGCTCAGCGGGTAAGAGCACCGGACTGCTCTTCCGAAGGTGATAAGTTCAAATCCCAGCAACCACATGGTGGCTCACAACCATCCTTAATGAGATCTGGCGCCCTCTTCTGGAATGCCTGAAGACAGCTACAGTGTACTTACATATAATAAATAAAATAAATCTTAAAAAAAAAAAAAAAAAAAAAAAAAAAAAAAAAAAAAAAAAAAAAAAAAAAAAAAANTGTTACAGAAGTGGAAGGGGAGGAAACTGCGCTTCACTAGTGATGGGATTACAGCTGGCGGGGGTGGCGCACGCCTTTAACCCCAGTGCTCAGGAGGCAGAGGCAGGCGGATTTCTGAGTTCAAGCCCAGCCAGGTCTACAGAAGGAGTTCCAGGACAGCCAGGGCTACACAGAGAAACCCTGTCTCTAAAAACAAACAAAGGAACAAATGCGGGCAGCAGCTATGGAAATCACTGCGGAGCAGTCTCAAGAAGTCAGAAACAGATCTACATATGCTCCATCTATGTAACTCCTCGTGATACGCCCAAAGACTCAAAATCCTACTCCAGAGACACTCTCAGCCATGTCCATTGCTGCTTTATTCACAATGGCTAGTAAATGCAAGCGGCTTCGATGTCCATCAATTGATGAATGGATAATGAAAATGATGCGCATACACACAATGGAATTCAGCTCTAAAGAAAACTGAAACCACGAAATCTGGAAGTAAATGAATGGAACTGGAAAATATATTAAGTGAGGTAACCCAAACCTCCAAAGTCAAACGCCACATGTTGTTTCTAAGTTGTGGATCTTAACTCTAAAGTTTTCGGTTTGGCTTTATAACTTTCAGTTACTGTAGAAACTAGGAGAGTAGAAGCTGTCCAGGCTGAAGGAAACTGCATTTCCCCAAATTCTGGCAGTTAGACAAAAGCCAACATTCGTCAGGAACTTGTGAAACTGGTTCTCACTTGCCAAAAGAAGTGATTCTCCTTATCAACAGCAAAAGGGAAGTATGGCTCTTGCATTAACATATGTCTGTGATGCATATGGACAAATCGAGGTGTGCGTACTTGTAAGCTCCCTCCAGTGTACTCGGTCTATACATCAAAGTACTCACAAGTACCTGTTATATATTTCAAAGCCCCCATACCGACTCACAGGCTCCCTTTTTTCTCCCAGGAACCCATCCATTCCTGTCTAATGTGGATATTAGTCCTCCTCGCCCTTCTCTCTAGTTGGCAGACAGCCTTAGCAGCGTAGTCTCCCCTTTTCCACCCACAGAAAAGCTATTTCCTGACTCCTGCGCAGCTATTTCTTTACTGAGTCCCTGGCATTAAGAAATGAGCCGTTGGGGAGGCCCGCAGAAGAAGCACTAGAGACAGGAAGAGTGGGAATGTGTGCTATGAAGTGGAAAACGGAAAAAACAAGCAAAGGACTTCATGGGGGAGGGGAGTAATACAGAGGGAGAGAGAAGGAGGCAGAATAAGGGAACCTGAAAAGGCCATAGGGAAATCTATTATATGATAAGCATACTGAAATATATATGATAAATATATCTAGAAGTCTGTAAACCAACGAAGTCACCACATCCGAGGAATAGTGCTTCCCCGGAACCAGAGACTAATGTGAACCAGTAAAGGAACCACTTCCTTCCAGTAGTTTGACATGGGAGTTAAAGAGTCACCACGAGCACCACGCCGCCCCCAGTCCACCCCCACTAAACAATACAGGCGACGGCTACTGCACTTGGCTACTGCTTGACTTGCTTTCTAGTGCTCTGATAAACACCATGACCACAAGCACCTGGAGAGCACAGGCAGAAATCTGGAGGCAGGAAATGAAGCAGGGGCCACAGGGAAGACCATCTTGCATGGGCTTGCTCAGTTCGCTTTCTTTTATAACCTAGGACCATAGGGGCCTACCCCTCCCCTACCTCAATCACCAATCAAGAAATTGCTCTACAAGCTTGCCTCCCAGCCAATCTCGAAACAGCCTTTTCTCAATTGAGGTTCCCTCTTCTCAGATGGCTCTTGTTTGTGTCAAGCTGAAAAAACGGTTGCCTCCCAAAACTTAAAAGTTAAGTCCCTGTTACTGAAGATGCTACATACTTGGATCATAAGACATAAGAAAAATCAAGCTGGTTCTGACCTAGAAGCCTCCTCCTTAGGGACTGGTACTCATAACATCAGAAGATGGATGCAAACTGCAAAGGCAGAAAAGTTACCAACAGTGCTTGTTGGCAATTCTACTAGGCTCCGCCCAATAGCTACCTAGCAACAGCTTGCTCCTCTGCCTGCCAGGTGCAAGCCAACCTGGCATATAAGAAAGACTGCTCAGCTACCCTAACTCCTCCCTCCCCCTCCCCCTCCCCCTCCTTCTTCTCATTTCCCAATAGAAAAAAGAAAGCATCTTCAACAAATGGTTCTAGTCTGCAGGTAGAACATAAAGAGATCCATATTTATCACCCTGCACAAAACTCATGTCGAAGTGGATCAAAGACCTTGTCTTAGGGTTTTACTGCTGTGAACAGATACCATGACGAAGGCAACTATTAAAAGACAACATCTAATTAGGGCTGGCTTACAGGTTCAGAGATTCAGTCCATTATCATCAAGGCAGGAGCATGGTGGCATCCAGGTAGGCATGGTACAGGAGAAGCTGAGACTTCTACATCTTCACCTGAAAACTGCTAGCAGAATACTGGCTTCCAGGAAGCTAGGACTAGGGTATTAAAGCCCACTCCCACAGTGACACACCTACTCCAACAAGGCCACACCTACTCCATCAAGGCCATACCTCCAAATAGTGCTACTCCCTGGGCCAAGCATATACAAACCATCACATTCTACCCCTGGCCCCCATAGACTTGTTCAAACACATGAGTCTATGGGGGCCATATCTAGCCATAGCATAATAATAATAAAAAAATACATTTAGTCCAACTCCCAAAGTCCCCATAGTCTATAGCAGTCTCGATAATGTTGGAAGTCTTTTCTGAGATCCATTCAATCACTTTACTATAATCCTCAAATCAAGACAGGAAACCAGCTGGGCAAACTCTGCATCTCCATGTCCGATATCAAAGTGGTCTTAAGATCTCCAACTTCTTTTTCATCTTTGTTGACTGCAAACAAGTTCTTTTCCTGGGCTGGTTCCACTCCCTGTTAGCAGCATTCCCCAGCAGATATCCTATGGCTCTGGCATCTCAAACACCTTGGGGTGGGTCTCCAAGGCAACTTCAATGTTACAGCTTCTTTTTTTGATGTCTAGGCTCCACACATGATCTTCTAGGCTCCTCCAAAATGCTTTTGTCACTTTTCCAGCTCTGCCTTCTGTAGCACTCTAAGCTCAGGTTGATCTACTCCATGGTTGCTGTTGTTCTTGGTGACCATCCTATGGTACTGGCATCTCGAATAGACTGGGGTCTTCCACTGCAACTAAGTTCCAACAGTAGTCTCTCATAGGCTCTCTTTTTAGCGACAAGCCTCAACTCCTTTGCATGATCCCTTCAATCCTGGGCCATCAACTGCAACTGAGGTTGTGTGGGAATGTGTGACCTTAGAGAACATAAGATGACCTAAAAGACCTTGCTAGAATAGCATGCAGGAGACCTTCCGCTAGAAGATTGTGAGGAATGCTCTCTACCCGGAATGTCCTAGCAAAACAAGTTTTTCAAGAAAGCAAGGCTGGGGCAGATAATGACCAAGAATGTCTCAGTTCCCTCTTCTGGAGTCTAAGACCTCACCTCACCTGGGGCCATCAATGCTGTTTAAGGAAGGTCATGAAAAGACTTTTACCTCTCAGGGAAAGGAAGCGGCTAATTGCCATTTCTAAAGAGGGGAATGAAAAGGTCAGCTCGGCCCAACTGTGGGCTTACACCAACTCTTGTTGTTATCAAAGCCTACCCTTAAACTGTATAAAAAGTTGTGTGTCTAGGAGATTCTGGTCACCTCTGCCCCATTGCAGGATGCCCCAACGCTTTGGATCTATAAACCTCATGTTTATTGTATCGATCTCTGTCTCTGTTTCTGTGAGTGGGACATCCTGGATGAAAGGCTCATCCAGTCTTATAGCTGCACCTTCTCAATGGCTTTCCATGGCCTCTTACAGTGTCAAACCTCAGCTGCGACTCATGATCCCTTCAAACCTTCAAAACCAGGACCACCTGGGTGACTCTTACACATTACCAAGCACAGCTGCAATAGGAGGAATGACCTTGGCTATCTCTGTTACACAATTTCTTTGTGCTCTTAGAAAACACTTCCTAGATTTCACCTCAGTGATGCTGGTCTCTTCTTAATCACCTCTAATTTCTTAGCTCCAGCTAACAAGCATCAATTGTCCCTGTAGTCCCTTCTGTTCTGGACTCTAAATCCAGAGCCACTTGGCCAAAGCTGCCAAGTTCTGCTGTTTGCTGGGGCTGTAATATGCCCCCCCCCACCCCCAGCCATGGTTCTATTATATTATCACTAGCTTCCTGTTTACCAACTCCTTCACTGCCTAACTGTGGCTGTCCTGGAACTTGCTCTGTAAACTGATTTTGAACTCAGAGATCTGCATACCTGTCTCCTAAGCACGGGTATTAAAGGTGTGGTCCACCAGCCTGGATTTAAGTTTTTTTTTTCACCTAAAACTTGTTCTGTTCTAGGCTGGCCTTGAAATCAGAGTTCTGCTTGTCTTTGCCTCCTGGGATTAAAAGCTTATATTACCAAACCTAAACCTAAATTTAGCTGGGTGCGATCTTTCCCCAAGGTCACTACTCCATTAATTCAATTTAATATTTTTGAACAGAGGATTCAGCTCAATTTTACTTCTGGGTGGCCCTTTTATACTCTCACCATATATTTTATATTTTTCCTTTCTCAGCTTGTTCCTTTTCATTAAAATGTTCTTCATAAGAGTGAACTTTAGTAACCACACAACAGAATTTACACCAGGCTGTTTTGAGACTTCCTCTTTCAAAGCAATTAATCTAAATCTCTTCATCTTAGCCTCAGGCAGACTCTTAGGACAATGCAAAAAACAGCCACATTCACCAAAATACCACAAAACAGTCCCACATATTGAAATTATTCTCCACTGAAACATCTTGAGCCAGGTTAGCACAGTTCAAACAGAGAGAAGAAAGATGGTAGAAGCCAAGGGACTTAGACAATGCCTGAAAGGTAGTAAATTCTTAACAACTCATAATTCTCAACAATTTGGTCACCAGCAAAAGGAGACCACTAGTCAACCGGCCAGCTTGTATGGGGGGGATTTCAAAATGTCCCACCCATAGATGAAGAGCTACAGGCTATCAATTGCTAGAGAATGTAAATACAGTATAACTCAGTATAAAATTTTCATAAAATTAAAAAATAAATAACAGGACTGACTGTGAGTTGCCCTCTCTAGCTTTTTTTTTTTTTTCCAAGACAGGGTTTCTCTGTATAGCCCTGGCTGTCCTGGAACTCACTTTGTGGACCAGGCTGGCCTCAAACTCAGAAATCCACTTGTCTCTGGGATTAAAGGCGTGTGCCACCACGCCTGGCTCTCTCTAGCTTTCTATAGTTACTGTTTAATTCTAATTTTCAGATTGGAACCTTCTACTTCTATTGAAAGAGATCGCTTTTTTTTTTTTTTTTTTCGAGATGAGACAGGGTTTCTCTGTGTAGCTCTGCCTGCCTCTGCCTCCTGAGTGCTGGGACTAAAGGCTTGCACCACTACGCCCAGCTGAAAGAGATCACTTCTTGGCTGTGCATGGTAACTAGCACCTAGAATCCTAGCACCTGAGAGACAGAGGTAGCAAGATCCCACATACTATAGCTCTATAGTGAGTTCAGGCCAGCCTAGACTACATGAGACAGAGAGGGGGAGGGGGGGAAGGAGGAAGAGAGAGAAAGAGAGAGAGAGCTATAAAGAGGGGTATCACCTCTTTATAGAGGGTTTGGGGCTTTTTCTTTATAGTAAGAAAGACACTGTAAGATGGGTGTGGTGGCGCACGCCTTTAATCTCAGCACTCGGGAGGCAGAGGCTAGGCGGATTTCTGAGTTCGAGGCCATCCTGGTCTACAGAGTGAGTTCCAGGACAGCCAGGGCTATACAGAGAAACCCTGTCTGGAAAAACCAAAAAAAAAAAAAAAAGGAAGAAAGACACTGTATATTGTGACAAAGGCTGCACATAAATGTATGTACTTGAAACTGAAGCTTCAGAAAATAACATTCTCACTATTAAGTACAACATTCCTTCTTTTCTGTTAAAAAAAAAAATGCTGATCTTAAGACCTTCCAAATTGATTCTATGACCCACTGGTAAGCTAAGGCCAGCAATTTATAAAACACTGAATGAAACCAAGTGAACAGCCCAGAAGCACACTCATACAAACATAGCCAGCTGGTCCTCGACAAAGGAGCCAAGGCAATGTAAACAGGCGAGCAGCGTTTTCATCAAGCAGAGCTAGGGCAAATGCGCAGCCGCATGCTATCAGCCAATCGGGAAAGGCATCCATCTGAAGCCTTTCTCTTTTCAAAATTTATTCCAAATGTATCACAAACTTTACGTCTAAATACAAAATTATAAAACTCCTAGAAAAAAATCCAAAAGCAAATCCAAGTGACTTTGGGTTTGAAGCTGATTTTTCTCCCTTAGTACAACAAAGAAAAATCCCTAAAAAAAAAAAAAAAATTAGATGGACTTCATTAAAGTTGAGTTTTCCTGTGCAAGTACTGGGGAGATGTCTCCGTGAGGATGTGCTTGCCAGGCACCAATCCCAGTGTTCCAATTGTAAGATGGAAGGACAGGACGATCCCTGGAAGCTCAAAGGCCAGATAACATGGCATACACATCAGCCAACAAAAGAGAGACCCTGTCTGAAGATGGAGAGCAAGAACTGACATTCAAGGATGCCCTCTGACCCCCGCACATGTACACAGGCACAGCTGCACTCATCTCAGATTTGATTCCCTTAGCACTCCTTGTCTGTGTATTCAGCCCGTGTTGATACCGTACAGTGGTCCCATCCCTTCTACCCTGAACCATCTCTCTCAGTTAAGTCTGCACTCACAGCTTGGCTCCTGTAACAAACACTGTGCTGTCACTGATGGCACAGAGCCCAGTCACCCCCTCTCAGGAACAGCGGCATGTGCTGCCTTCAGCTTCCCTAGGTCATGGCAAGGTCAAAAGACAGTTCTCAGCCATCAGCATGTTGCCAGCAGACAACGTGAGTAAAGCTTGAAGACACTTATGGTTGTCACAATGATGATAAGTGGTATCTAACGAACAAAGTCCAGATGTGGCTGAACATCTTACAGTGCCAAGAGAGCTCCCTTCAAACTCTCCATCCTGTCAAAGGTGCTAACATGGTATTTTTGTGTGTCAGCATGCCTGAAAAGGCAATGCTCAGATATATAGTACAGCATTATTTCTGAGTGTATCCAGGAAAGTATTTCTGGAACAAATTATCATTTGACTATATAGACTGAAAAATGAGTATCCAGCCTCACCTTGAGAACCCAAGAAAGCACAAAGGGGATGGAAGGAGTGATCGTGCCTCAGTACCACGCAGGTTAAATGAGGGCAGAGACAGAGTGTATTGGGGATAGAAAGTTTCAAACAGGTAGAGGAGTTGTGAGGTGGAAGAGGAGAGAACAGGGAGTCAACTAGGATAAAACAAGTACGATAAAACCACTTAGTAACGCATTAGCTAATATGACAATGTAAAAACATAAAAGAGAATATGAAGACAGACATCCCACAGGACTAGACAATGCAGGTCCTAGAAGACGTGGACCATGAAACAAACCCCCTAAGACCAACTGTGAGACGCCTCTACAAGCTGTAGGTCAGAGAAGTTCCAAAGACCCTCAAAACAATAAGGTTCTTTCGGTTTGTCTTAGTTTCCCATCAGAACTATTTTACTAGACTTTACTACTGTACATAGCGTACACCTCAGATGCAAGATGTAGAGAAATCAAGTTGGAGCTGGTCTAGAAGAATCCTCCATTGTGGTTGGCTCTCATGGTTTTAGATGGTGCTATGCAAAACTACTGTCCTGGTAAAAGCACCAAGCATCTAACCCATCTGAGAATTTAACAAATTATAATACAAACCTGCCAGGCAAGACATGCTCATCATTTAATTCACTGTATGGCTATTATGGAGGTAAAAGCCACCACTCTCTAAGTGGATTTGGGGATTTCTATACACGTGGTAATCCATGCCTGATACTGTAAACCTGATCCATACCCATGACTAAAGAGGTCTTAGACCTTGTGGCATCGTAACATAAGATGGCTGCTTAGATCAATCGACATAGTATCTGTTTATACCCACAGAAACATGATTGATTCTTTCTGTCTTAAATGGAGAAACCTTTCCTTGCAGAGAACTGAGGTAAATGCAAAGACCCGGGGCTGAACAAGACACTGAGAATAAGGGACTGTTGAGGGCTCAGCCTTGGATGACACGTTTAGGCCACCTCTTTAAGGTTTAGGGAACAGTGCATGGAAAGAGATTCGAAGACCAGAAAAGGCCAGAAAAGGGGGAAAAGGTTACAAAGTACCATCTTCTAAGCATGATACAGCCGTGACAGCCAAAAACTCATAGCAGCTGTGTATACAAGAATTGGGTCCATGGAAGTTGGGCTGTCTAACAATCAGTTTGGAGGGGGAAAAATTCTTGTGGCCCTAGCAAAGAGTCTGCTGGTCTATTAGAATACCTCTCCTAGGCATATATCCAGAAGATGTTCCAACTGGTAATAAGGACACATGCTCCACTATGTTCATAGCAACCATATTTATAATAGCCAGAAGCTGGAAAGATCCCAGGTGTCCCTCAACAGAGGAATAGGTACAGAAATTATGGTACATTTACACAATGGAGTACTACACAGCTATTAAAAACAATGAATTTATGAAATTCCTAAGCAAATTGATGGATCTGGAGGGTATCATCCTGAGTGAGGTAACTCAATCACAAAAGAACTCACATAACATGTACTCACTGATAAGTGGATATTAGCTCAGAAACCTAGATTACCCAAGATACAATTTGCTAAACACATGAAACTCAAGAAGAATGAAGATCAAAGTGTGGACACTTCGCCCCTTCTTAGAATTAGGAACAAAGCACACATTGAAGGAGTTACAGAGATCAAGTGTGGAGCTGAAACAAAAGGATGGACCAACCAGTGACTGCNGCAGCCGGGGATCCATCCCATAATCAGCCACCAAACATAGACACTATTGCATACACCAGCAAGATATTGCTGAAAGGGCCCTGATATAGCTGTCTCGTGTGAGGCTATACCAGTGCCTAGCAAACACAGAAGTGGATGCTCACAGTCAGCTATTAGAACACAGGGTTCCCAAGGGAAGAGCTAGAGAAAGTACCCAAAGAGCTGAAGGGGTCTCCATCCCTATAGGTGGAAGAACAATATGAACTAACTAGTACCCCCAGAGCTCATGTCTCTAGCTGCATATGTAGCAGAAGATGACCTAACTGGCCATTATTGGGAAGAGAGGCCCCTTGGTCATGCAAACTTTATATGCCCCAGTAAAGGGGAACGCCAGGGCTATAACATTTGAAATGTAAATGAAGAAAATATCTAGTAAAAATGGGGGAAAAAAAAGAAATCCGAGATTCTGAGAGAGGAAAACATACTATCTAGTTGTGTGCCTACAGCAAGGCCACACTCTGATGGTTAGTTCCAAACTCAGGATGATACAAATGTCCCTGATTAAACCCATGGAACACTAAACAAAACCAACACATCTAAAAGGGGAAAGAGATCTGTAGGGGAAGGTTAGTAAGCATGAAAGGGAACTAGGAGAGAGTTAGCTAGGAGGGGAGTCACATACACAGGGTCCATATATGAAACTGTAAAAGGGAACTAGGAGAGAGTTAGCTGGGAGGGGAGTCATATACATAGGGTCCATATATGAAACTGTAAAAGAATACAATATACTAATAAATAGGGAGTGGTTACCCTCACCAAAATGTCACACAACCCATGACATTGGTAGCAAGAGCAGAACATATGGAAGAAGAGGGTAACGTTTCTCTCTACTTTAGCTGTGACACTTGTCTTCTGTCCTTAGATGGCAGAGCTTCTCATTCTGGAACTTTCTTACTCAGACTGTCTCAGTGATATCCTATTTCCAGGCCCCTCAGAACTGAGGCTGCATGTACATTTAAGCACCTCTCTTGTTATGTGAATAACATAATATTGCTGAGAATATTATTTTGGGGTGAAACTTTTTAAATGATATGTTCTTAATGCTCCTGCTCATATTGCTAAAGTCGTATGCTTCTTATTATTTCCTGTCTCATAATGTTATATTTCCTCTCATAATGTTATTTCCTGTCCAGACACCTCTTCTGAATTTGAAGCTCATATATTGAAAGGCCAAGCGGATATTTACTCTCAGATAAGAAGAGAACATCGGAAATTTAATTCCCAAAGTGAATGCTTACTGTCTCCCATCTCTCCTGAGCCAAAGCTGGTCTCATCTGCCATGTTCTGTTACTCCATAACTAAATTTTCCACCCTTGGGTTACATACCCAAGAAGTCCATCTCTGTGGTTTTCCCTTTTCCCCCCGAAGCTTCCTGATGTGTGTGTACACATGCCTATATATATATATATATATATATATATATATATATATATATATATATATATACATTTGCACAAGCATATCTTAAACCTATCTAACTTCCTTATCTCAACATTCTTCCCTCTTGGAGCCCTGTGCTTCCCTTCGCTCAGGAAAACAGAAAGGATTCCACTCTACTTCCTCTTGTGTCTGGATTCCATACTGGAGTCACAGTGAAGTTAAAGCGTAGGGAAGGCAAGGGAAGTGCTTTCTGGAACACTCCAATGCTTGGAGTGCTTCCATTTCTTTCTTTTCTCCCAATATTCTTGGAGGGATCTGGAGTCTCCTCAGTGCTATGTAGGTTCTCCCTGAGTTCTGACAGTACGACTCCTTGGATCCAAGCCCACTCCCACCATCTTTTCTGTTCCCCCTATGGAACACAGATCACCCCATCCCCTAGCCTGTGGCAACTACCTCTGGTGACAGCCATTTTGTCTTCAGCTGCCTGGACTCAGTCCTTTCCCAGATTGCCCATACACATTTTCACACCGACACTCTGTTCTTTGCCCCCACTGGTCCAAATTGGCAACCTGCCCGGAAGGTGAGTGTTTAGTGCTCTGGGGGCCTTTCCTATGTGCCTTCTTAGTGATACTTCCTTTGCTCTCCTTTATGCTCCAACAAAACTGTCAGCCTTGGCTTTCCTGAAGTTAATCAAAATCTCATCCACTATATTGTCTTCTTTATCACAAGTGTCAGTGGGTTGGGAAAGAAGGCTAGCAGGTGGATTCTGCCCATTGTCTGGCCCTAGAGACCCCATGAATATGATGTCAATTTAAAGGCTCTGGACAGATCTTCAATAGGACAGCCTTTGCCCAACACAATGGTTGGAGTTATGGAATCACTTAGTAGTGTGTGAAATCGGGACTGTGTGAGAAAGCATTAGATGGTAGAGTTATGAAGTAAAGATCCACGCTGTCAGGGCTTGTTGTGAATCAAGCTCATTGGGTGAGCTTTCTTAGGAGCTCAAAGAAGGGCTACACGCCAACCCCCATGTGTGTGTGCGTCCTCTAGACTGCCTTGACCTTTATACCAGCAGAAATTAATGTTTAACCAGAATACAAGGCTAAAATGCAAGGACAAAGAAATGGGTCAGTTCAAAGCTTCGATGAGAGTAAGTTGCCCAAGCCCCAAGTTCACAGTTGTGTCACCACCTCCTCTTCAGTTCGCAGAGCTGGACAATCCCGACAACAGACTGGACCTGTGAAGAATCCAAATTCCAAGCAAGTAAGTAGTATATTTTGTCGGACACTAGTTGCTGAAAAGGCACCATTCCTATTGTGACTCTTGGGCTCCACAATATTGAATGTGGGCTGAAAGGACGGCTCTCCTGAGAACAGGGATTGTTGATAACAAAAGGCTTCCTCTTTGCTGAAGCCTTGGCAAACTTTTTGGTTCTATTGCACTTGCGTAGATGGTCGCATGTGTGTGCATACATACAGGCAGGGCTGGAACACCCATGCAGTGGTAACACGATGACTTCAGGGTTACGGTTTAATAGCAGATAAGGGAGACAGGGCTTCTCCTTCACAAGACCATGCACAACAAAGTGGCATCAGGCACTTCATTCCCTAAGCCTGCTCATCTGGGAAATGGGGGTTTTAATAGAACCTACTTTGCAAGGTTCCTGTGAAAATTAAATCCGTGCTCATGCTCCCAGATCTGAGAAAAATCCCCTCACAGAACTCTGACCTACCTTAGAAGGAACCTTGCCTGGAAGACACTCCCTTAGAAGGCTGAGGAAGAAAAGATGTTCACATTTGAATAAAGTTACTTGAGTAATCAACTCAGTAATTTTAGTGGATTACTAAATTAAATGACAAACATTTTACTCCTTCAAGAAAGAGTATAATACAAAAAGGAACAGTTCGTATAATACAAAAAGGAACAGTTCGTAGAGGAAGCTATTGAACAGAGTCCTTAAAAACTGTGATAAAGATGCTGGTTAAAGTGTAACTCTTCACAGTTGACAGGTGTGTGTGTGTGTGTGTGTGTGTGTGTGTGTGTGTGTGTGTGTAAAGACTCAGCTCTTTAATGAACTGGCCACCGGGAGTTTGATCTTGCTCCAGTGAGTGTATGGGCAATACAAGTGGGGTTTTTATTTGTTTGTTTACTTGCTTGCTTTGTGGGGGAGGGGACAAGGGTGGGAGGGTGGACCTGGGAGGAATGAGAGGGAGTGTGATTAAGGTGTGTGTTTGAAATTCCCAACTAAATAATAAAAATATTATGTTGGGGGGGAGCATATAATACAATTCTAAACGCATAGAGTTCAAACATGCACAAGAGATATTAATATGGGAGAAATTAAAAATATGCCACTAGACTGAAAAATTCCAACATATCTTTACTATATATCACTGTTTCTGTACTCATGAGGGATGGATCCTGGAACCCTGTGAAAATCAACACCCATGAATTTTTCAAGTGCTTTTTTAAAAGTGGCCTATTTGGGTTGGAAAGATGGTTCAGTGGTTAAGAGCACTGACTGCTCTTCTAAGAGGTCCTGAGTTCAATTCCTAGCTACCCTTTGGTGGCTCATAATCATCTTTAATGGGGTCTAATGCTCTTTTCTGGTGTGTCTGAAGGCAGCTACAGTCTGAAAATAAGCTACAGTGTACTCATCTCTCTTTCTCTCTCTCTCTCTCTCTCTCTCTCTCTCTCTCTCTCTCTCTCTCTCTCTCTTGAGACAGGGTTTCTCTGTACAGCTCTGGCTGTCCTGGAACTCACTCTGTAGACCAGGCTGGCCTCAAACTCCGAAATCCACCTACCTCTGCCTCCCAAGTACTGGGATTAAAGGCGTGTGCCACTACTGCCCAGCCAGTGTCTTCATATACATTTAAAAAAAATGAATAAATATTTTTTTAAAGTGGCCTGTTTGGCTTTCAACAGATAGTGTTTCCCATACCTGTGAATCATGTCTAGATTACATAATTAATAATATGGTGGCTCATAATCATCTTTAATGGGGTCTAATGCTCTTTTCTGCCGCTATCTATTTCTGAAATCTATCTATTTCTGAAACTATCTGCCGCTAGCAAAAATCACACTTCTGCTTAAAACAGGAAGCAAATCTTAGCTGCTGTGAACAAGCTGATATCTTGGATTAAAACAAAAACATATAATACAGTGTGAATCGTTGTTAGTACTCTATAGTAGCCAGCATTTGCTATTTTGTGGGTTCTTTTTCTTCTACTCTTCTTTACCCTTTCCCCACCATTTCAGCTCCCTAATACAGACAAGAGAGGAAAAAAAGGATAGAAGGGAAAGAGGCAACCATGAGTCAACACACTGCCTCTAACTGATTATCTGGGTTGAGCTCCTTGGGGAAAGTTTGATCTTTGCCCTCAGGATATCTAATTTCTTCCTGTTGTTTCTTCTTTGTGCATGACTAAACTGTGACCTATCACAACCAACCAACAACCAATAACCTACCCTACCAGCAGGGCCCTAGCATGTACATACCTTCTGAAAAGTCCTCACAATTCCAAATGTCACACGATCCTAGAAACTATCTGCCGCTTGCAAAAATCACACTATGCTTAAAACAGGAAGCAAATCTTAGCTGCTGTGAACAAGGTGATATCTAGGATTAAAACAAAAACATATTCTTATAATATTTCAGTGTTATTTTAAAGAAATCAAAATTCTAAAATTGTTACTACACTTGCTGTTGAGGTTTGATCTATTGATAAGTATTGTAATGATAAATACTCTTCTCCAAGGCCAGGTTGCTCCTGGGAAGCAGAGAATCCACATGTGCAATGTAACCTTGCTCCCTAATTTAAAACTATTGGTTAAATAACGGTGCTGACAATCAATAGCTGGGCAGAAGAGACATAGGCAGGGTTTGGGGTTTCTGAGCTTGGGGTCTGAAGAGAGAAAGGAAGGTGGAGAGAGGGGAGATGGGGTAAGAATTTAAAAATAATGGCCACAAGGAGTAGGTAATTGGAGCTATGAAAAGCCCAAACAAAACACAGCAAATCATCTAGGATGGTCACTGACAGGAAAATAGACACAATAGCATACAGGATAGATATCTGCTCGGCTCTAATAGACACAATAGCATACAGGATAGATATCTGCTCGGCTCTAATAGACACAATAGCATACAGGATAGATATCTGCTCGGCTCTAATAGACACAATAGCACACAGGATAGATATCTGCTCGGCTCTAATAGACACAATAGCACACAGGATAGATATCTGCTCGGCTCTAATAGACACAATAGCACACAGGATAGATATCTGCTCGGCTCTAATAGACACAATAGCATACAGGATAGATAGCTGCTCGGCTCTAGTGCTGATTAAGGCTTGTTATAAATTAAAGACCCGGAGTGTCATTTATTCGAGAACTAAATACTCAAAGGTGGGTAGAAGCTCCCCATTGAGATTAAGTATTTTTCACAACAATACTCTACTGTTCAGGATAATGGCAAGAAGAAGCACGTGTTTGCTCAGTGCAGATACAATATTAAAAACATTTCTGACACACAGCTAGTCAAATTCACATTTGAGGATCCTCTACTCATATATGGGACCTTGCATCTAGTAAACAGAGCATCCCTGAAATCTAGCTCCTTCACATCATAGCCAAGTATAAATGAAAGAAAGAGGAAGAGGCTGGGGCCCCAATATCCCATTCATGTTATCAGTGACCAAGGTTCAGGTAGATCCAACCCTTAAGCTTCCACCACCTCCAAATAACACCATTGATGGTGTAGGAGTGTGTGTGGGGTGGGGGTGGGGGGCATGTCTGGGGCTGGGCCCATGTCCTCTGGGTCACTCCAGATCCAAAATACCTGTCAGTCATCACATCAACAGTTTAGAAATCTCCCAAAACAAAGGTTGATTCACTTAAGCACTTATTATAAGAACAGAAGAAAACCCAATACTGAATTCCCAGTTATAATTAATAGCAAAATGTTAGGAGCATTCCTTTCAATGTCAATAGGACCAGATTGCTTGCTAACTGCTTCTAATCAATATTGTCCCAAAGGTTTTTCAATATTCTTTAGGAGTAAGAATTTTCAGCTGGGCGTGGTGGCACACACGCCTTTAATCCCAGCACTTGGGAGGCAGAGGCAGGCGGATTTCTGAGTTCAAGACCAGCCTGGTCTACAGAGTGAGTTCCAGGACAGCCAGGGCTATACAGAAAAACCCTGTCTCAAAAAAACAACAAAACAAAACAAAACAAAAAACAAAAAAGAATTTTCAGGGTCAGGTACCTGAGTAATCTGAAATTTTAGGTGTTCTCGTAGCCACATCTTAAAAAGTAAAAAGTGTATCACTATTACAAAAGAGAGAAAACAGAGTTTTTTTTCCTTCTTCATATAATTCAATTACAGTTTTACACTAGCATTGTTTTTGACGGGGAAAATGCTTCAGTTTATAAACAATCTATTTTAAAATAGATTGAGCAGTTTTTGTTCAACAGCAGTGGCTGCTGTGTGAGAGCCCACAGCCAAGTGTATCTGGGTCCCCCATAAAGACCAGAAGGAAGTCAAATTGTCACACTCTGAGAAGGTATGACTGTTGACCTGGAAATCTTCCTAAATTAATAAACATGATATTAAAACTTTAAAGATAAGCGCCAGGACAAGGGTTGCCCCAACCCTATCTGTTAATCATAAACAGTTCCTTTCTCTGACTACCAACCACAAAGACATATTCACATGTCAGTGAGAATCCTGAATTCCATGTCTCACAAACGCTTGTCCTGGAACACTCTGTAGACCAGGCTAGCTTCAAATTCTGAGATCCTCCTGCCTCCACTTCCCAAGTGCTGTGATTAAAGATGTGTTCCACCACTACCCAGCTTTTTTCTTATTTTAATTTTTATTTATTTCAAAACTGCTCACCCATAGTTAGCAAGATGCTTCTCAAAGCTTCCCTCTAGTTTCTAGCTTCTGTAGTTTGAAGTACTAGTAAGAAAAAAAATCCAATCTTTCTATCTTTTATGGCTAGCTGAAAAAGCAAATCATTTAGGAAATCCTTCTGCTCCAATATCATGAAAGTCATGCATCTCAGTCTCTTTTACAAGCTTGCCCCTACAGGTCAGAATGGAGTGAGGAGAGAGTCCAGCTTCATGTCCTTCCAAGTAGAGCACAGTTGTGGTGGCATCTAGCACTCCACCCATTCCATTTTGGTCTGCAATGTGCACCTGTCAATTTTCCACACTAGGGCCTTTTTTTTTTCCCCTTCTGGAATCTTTATTCTGCTTAAGTACCCACGAGTCTATTTGCACTCCCATGCTCTTTCCTCTCTGAACTTCACTGGCCTTTCTTGGGCTTCTGCTTTTCCATTTCTATTTCAGAGTGAGACATGTGTTGGATTTTTATTACAGTGGCGCTGAGTCTGTTCACCTGTTAGAGAAGAATTCAAGTATTTATAACCCTGGCTGTTCCTACTCCAGGCTGGCTTAGTTCCATTTAGTCTCATCTTCCCTTGTGTCTCCCCATAACCCCGCAGAGCTTTGGCCGGCTTTTCTTAGATCCGTTCCTCTTGGTTTGCTTCTGTTGTAAACACTGATCTGTCTGCTTCGCTGTTATGCAAAAACTGTGAGTTCCCCCTCCCAGAGACCGGTACAAGATCTGGGGCCTGCTGGCCTGACCTCAGTGGCTTTCCCTATCACCCCATGTCTTTCCCTTTCTAATCTTAAAAAAAAAAAAAAAAAAAAAAAACTTACATGTATGTATTCTCATTCTTGCCCGTCCAACCTGCAATTTGCTCCCTGAGAAATGTCAGTAAGAATTTCTACACATGAGCCTGAGACACACCTACACTCTACTTCAAATCTCAGAAGGCTCACTTTCACCAAGCATGGTCCCCTGTGATGCCTAGGTGTCCCCAACCTTTTCCCAGGCTATGCCATCACCTGACTTACTTTGTTGACTGATTTTTTTTTTAATTGGAAACATTTGGGCTGGCGAGCTGGCTCAGCGGGTAAGAGTACTGACAGCTCTTCCAAAGGTCCTGAGTTCAAATCCCAGCAACCACATGGTGGGTCATCACCATCTGTAATGAGATCTGACACCCTCTTCTGGTGTGTGTCTGAAGACAGCGACAGTGTACTTATTTATAATAATAAATCTTTAAAAAAAAACATTTTACATATTTTGGGGGTAGTGCTTCCATACAAGTATGCATTGAATAGTATTTAAATTAGGTTAAACATGTCTATGTCCTCAAATGTCTGTCTGCGGCTGTGTGATCTTCAGTAAGTACCCCAATCTCTCTGAGGTGTTATTTCCCCATCTGTAAATTGGTGTAAATTGGACTCCTTTTCCTCATAAGAATATGGGCATATATTTTCGGCTTGGTAACAGCCTTCCCCACCTCACTGAGGCTTTCTCTAGTTGTCTAGGTAATCTGGAAGGTGTGTGTGTGTGTGTGTGTGTGTGTGTGTGTGTGTGTGTGTGTTGCTGCAGGGGGAGGTGTTGTCAGCCTCCTGCTCATTCAACGAGGCTCCCTCCCCAAGCCCTGGTGATGGTACCAGTTGCTGGGGTGCTCCATCTGTTCAGATAGACCTAATCTCCTTACCTCCTCCATTGTGCACATGGCTGTTGTCTGCACTGCTAGTGGAGGGAGCTGCCTGTGCCTGTGCTCTTTCTTGTACATTCCACTGTCCTGGAAGCCACTTCCACTGTCTCAAAGGTGCCTTGGAAGAGATTCTGCTGGAGCCACATCATGGAGAATTCCTGACTTTGGACTGTACTCCTGACTCAACTCTGAACATGTTGTGTGTATATTGTATATGCATCTGTTTGTGTATATGTCAGTGTATGCATATGTCTGGATACATGTGCATTTTATGTGTGCATATACATGAGCACAGTGACTGCATGCATACATTTGTATTGATGTATGTATACACATGCACTCACATTTGTGTGTACGTGTGTGTGTGTGTGTGTTTCCTGTGTGCATGTGTGTGCCTTTCTGCATATGTGTGCCTTCGTGTGTGTGCTCTGTGTTCGTTCTCTGTTCATAGGTGTGTGTCCTCTGTGCATAGGTGGGTCCTTCTATGCATGTGTGTGTGCTCTCTATATGTGTTTATTGACTATCCATGTGTGTGCTCTCTGCATATGGATGTGATCTCTATTAATGTGTGTGTGTACTCTGCATGTGTGTGCCATCTGTTTGTGTTTGCCCATGCACAGAAGTGTGTACTCTCTATGCATATGTGTGTGTTGTTTGTGTGTGTATGCTCTCTATGCATATGTCTGCTCTCTTTGCATGTATGTATACTCTGTTCATGTGTGTGTGCACTCTGTATATGGATATGCCATCTATAAACGTGTGGGTACCCTCTATGCATATGGGTGCACTCTCTATTTATGTGTATGTTTTCTGTACATAATCTCTCTCTTCATGTGTGAATACTCTGTATGTCTATGTGTGCTGTACACATGTGTGTTCATTCTCTATACATGTGTGCATTCTCTGTACATAACACGATCTCTGTGAGTGTGTATATGTATTCTCTGTGCATGTGCCTCTGGTTCTGATAGAGGCTTCTGCATGGTGTTGCTGTTTAAAGTCAGCCCTTCTTCCACCCTTCCTTCTCTGTATGGCCAAAGCCTTTGTTCTAGATTCACCTGGTAATGTGTACCCCTTAAAAAGAAAACAAATTTAGACCTGTAAGGCACACTGATTAGCAAAATGAATGGTCTGTCTTTTCTCATTCCTATCCAGTGGGCAAAAGTGTATAGAGCCCATCATGGTTTGGATGGTGATTGGCCAAAGGAATCAGTATTGCATTTTGAAGGAGTTGAGTGAGATTTAGGTTTGGCATTCCCAGTCCCTACAGCCTCTGTGTCAGGCAGCATTCCAGTGGTCCCTGTAGATGGATGAAGCAGGGCCTGAGCCCTAGAATGAAAGCTGGGTTTTAAGTTGCCAGGTACCATTGGGTGCCCTGGTCTTTAATCTGGGTTTCACACAGTGACAGGGAACCCAGGACCCACTTCTGGGCCTCTCTCCAGGCCCTATTGTTCCCTCTGCCCTGCTGGGCTCCATCCTGTGGAGCAGGAGGCATACAGGGAGAGGGAGCAGGAGAAGCTCTGGGTAAATAATGCAGAGAAAGCTGCTGATTGGCTTCGGGAGGCGGACACTTTGTCTACATAAATGGCAATCGCATCCTCTGTGTCTTTTAACTGTCACCAAGGAGAGAGAGTGCGCAAGAGAGCGAATAGAGAGGAGGCGACTCCAGCTGCCTGTGAGTACATCTCTTTGTCTACATGTCTCAGGGTCAGACCCCAGCACCCACTTCTGGTAGACAACAACCCTGGGGCTGGAGTGGGCGTCTGTGGCTGATTTTGGCCATAATGTCTTTAAGGATAGAGATACTGATGGTTGAGAAGGCTAAGCATCTAACATGCCCAGGTGACAGGTCTGCTAAGGGAACTGCCCGAGAAATTCGGCACCAGTCTCTGCCTGTCTATTTTGAATCTTTTCTATAGGAGTGCAGCAGAAAATTAGGAACTTCTGATGGCTTTTTAACCCTTGCTATTGGAACTATCGTGGCAACATAACAAAGTCAGTGGACTGGCTTTCAGGAGACTCCTGCAGCTGTGAGATAGAAAGCAAGAGGCAGCTTTGGGGCTGCAGACCTGGGTGTGCTTTACAGGTGAAGGACGACTAACGGCATCCTCTGACATATTGTAGTAATCTCATTGCTAAAGGGCTGGGCACAGAAGCAAGGCAGCTACAAGTGGAAAGGTGCACTCTGCCCTCTCCGCATCCTCTTACTCCAGTTTCCAAGGTAACCTTAGTCAAGTGACCTGGGTTTTCCTCTTAGTTGCTTTTTTTTTCTTCTTCAAAGACTTCCAGTTCAGTTCCTTATACACAATTTCTTGTTAGGAAACACTGTTTCTCTAAAACAGGATCAAAGTAAAGGAGACAATCTCAGGAAAGCTGGCCTCCTTTAGGACTTTGAGGGGTGCCAGAGAGAAACAGACTTTGCTCTGCCTCACCACAAGCACAGTCAGATTATCCTAGATCAGTGTAGCCCAGGACAATGAAGAACTAGCAGGGACAGGGAATCTGAATGTCTGCAAAGAAATAAGACCTTGTTATCTCTGACAGCATCCTTTTCTTTTCCCTGGACACGTGGTGTGTGGGCCTCCACACATGGATTGTAACTAATAAGATAAGGAAATTTACATTCTCCTTTAAAACGCCACATAGCCAAAGAAATGTCCAGGGATCTAATTCTGTTTGTTTTCCTCTTTTGGGGCTGTTGATTATCATGAAGACTTCCCCCTGACTTTTGCAAACTCATCTTCTTTTTTTTTTTTTTTTTTGCTTTTTCGAGACAGGGTTTCTCTGTGTAGCCCTGGCTGTCCTGGAACTCACTTTGTAGACCAGGCTGGCCTCGAACTCAGAAATCCGCCTGCCTCTGCCTCCCGAGTGCTGGGATTAAAGGCATGTGCCATCACGCCCGACTGCAAACTCATCTTCTGTCTGGTGTTAAGTTTGAGAGAGTGTCCAGGAAATGATTGCTCATTGGTATTTTAGAACAATCTTAAGTTTCTTTTCTTGTTCCTAGGCATTCTGGCAGGAAGGCCCTCAGGGGGCACAGATGTACCTCACAGGCAAGTAGAGCAGGTTCATAGGGAAGGTTAAAATCCCATTGACTGAGTGGCATGAGGTGGTAAGGAACTAGGCTTGCTCTTCTGCTGGGACAGGCCCGTGTGTGCACTCCACTTTTGATATATGCAGGCATATGCAAGCGAACTGTTGTTTCTTGTCTACTCTCCTTCTTATGGGAGCTCTGCTCTGCAGAGCTGATGTGCAAATGGAGGAAACAGAGGACAGCAGAGCTAGCCCAGCCTGTTTCCATGGAGATGCACCTAAGATAGTAGGCAGCATGGTGTCTTAGTCCTGAGGACTCTTCTATCCTCCTGTGAGTTAGGAGTGGCAGGAACCTAGTGGCAAAGGCTAGACCACTGCAACTGTACTCAGGGTTGCAGCTAACATCTGCATCAGTCCTGGCAGGAGAGCTGTTGAGGTCCATCTGTGCCTCTCAGGCTACAGAGACAGGGTGGAATGCCCAGGTCAAGGGCTGCTTGCGAAGAGGCTGGCTTCAGAAGGAGAGAAGACTGTGCCCATCCACACTTGCTGGCACTGTGACTTGGGTTATCTGTAATAATAATCCTCACTTCACCTTACAGGGTTATTGAATACCATGTGCTTAGCAGAAGGTTAGGAAATACCTATTTGTTTGGTTTCTTGGACAATATAATGTGACAACCATATGTCAATGTATTCTCAGAACTGAATGTGGAAGAGCCTGAAAAACAGGGTTCTTAGCAACACAGCGACAGACCAGCAACTGTGCTGACGAATCGAGAAGTCAGTGTTTACCATTGACCTCACTCTTGAGAGAAAATTGAGACTACCAGAAGCGGGTACCAAAGGGCACCAAATAAACCCACAGTGCCAGGTGTCAGTGTTTGCAAAGACAATAAACCAATATGAGACTATTACGGAGAGGCAGTCACTAGAACACAGACTGAGGGGTCTCTAGCCTACAGGAAAGGCAAGTGAGCTGTGAGACTTGGTAAACTATTGACTATGTTCTGATTTTGCAGATAGGCATATGGAGAAAGTCAAATACAAAAAGAAAAAAAAGGAAAGTGATCCCTCAGTCCCAAATATAATCTTTTTTTTCTTTTAAAGTCACAAATGTTACAATTGTTTTTTCCAGTTTTCTATAGCTTGGGTGACAACATGTTGATATGATTAGAAATAGTATTTTCCCAGGAGAACAGAGCTGAAAATCATTACTTAACCTCTATAAACTGCCAGCCAAGAAAATATTTACATGCATCATGGTTAGAAAGAGGAAATGAGAAGGAATCAGTGGCCCCTTTCTCCTCTGCAGAAGGGTGAGGGTAGGGAGAATTGGCACGCTGTGGTGGCCACTTTCTCATCTGCAGAAGGGCAAGGGTAGGGAGAATTGGCATGCTGTGGTGGCCCCTTTCTCATCTGCAGAAGGGTGAGGGTAGGGAGAATTGGCACACTGTGGTGGCCCCTTTCTCATCTGCAGAAGGGCGAGGGTAGGAGAATTGGCATGCTGTGAGCATCCCGAGCATCATTACAGTTCTGTGTGGAGTGTGGAACTGTGGGTATCTCACAGGTTGGAAATGGAGTTCAAAGGACTGTGGTTTCTATACTTCCAAGCTCATATGTCCCATTTTACCACAGGACATGGTAGATATAGGAAGTGAGGCCTTGTGGGTGCTTTGGTCTGGAAGATGGGAATGACACCCTTGTAGCAGTCCTAAGGTGAGCCCTCGTTCCATGGACACTGCAAGAAGCCAATAGTGTGAGCCTGGGATAGGCACCTCTCCTGAAAGCAAATGTGATTTCAGAATCCTAGCCTCTGCGACTTTATAAAGCCACTGTGTGGGGGGTGTAAGCCACCTGGTTTGCCATGTCTTCTGCAGTGGCACAAATGAGCTAATGTGAAAGGCTGGCTACGGCTACATCCCTACAAGCGCTGTCTAGGCTTACCATCTTCTTGTTTTCCTTCGTAATGAACGTGGCCTCTCACCAACTAATGTGCCTCAGAAGCTGGCATATTCTATGCCCTGGGAGGCATTTGGGCATCATGACTGTGCCTGAGGCTCAGGGGGTGATCAGGCCTCAAGTTCTGAGGCCGCTTTAGGACACTTTTCTAGCGGTTGTCAGGGAATGGGTATTTGCAACATCTGTTAAGATGCTCAGAGCTCATGTTAGTTCAGTGGTAGTAGGAGCCAGAGCCTGAATTCAGCTAAAATGGGACCTTGCTAACAGGGTACTCTGGTTTGGTGGAGTGGTTTGGCTATACTGTTATTGGCAGGTGACAAGACATCTAGTGGAAGGTCCTTAGGTCATTGGGATATCCCTGTGAAGGAGACTGTGGGACCCTGATCTCTCTTTTCTCTTTGTTTCCTGCCTCACCAGTGGCCAGAAACACAAGCCACCCAAAGATAAACCCAGATCAGACAGGAGCATAGACTTGAACTCTGAGTGCTGTCTCCATATTCCCTGGCTCTGACTTTTAGAAGATCTGTGGTTAGTGCAGGCTACTTCTCAAGACTGAAAAGGAAATGGTGGGTGGCTACAGAACAGCGGCAGGCTTTCCACTCAGTAAAGGGAAGCTTGAGAGCCATAGGGCAGAAATGCAAGCAAGATCATGTGAGAGAGTGGCCTCTACAGCCAGAAAAAACCCCATGTGCTGCTGCTGCTGCTGTTGTTGCTGCTGCTGCTGCTGCTGCTGCTGCTGCTGCTGCTGCTGCTGCTGCCTCTGCTGCTCAGTGAATTTCCCCTCTTACTTAAAACACTAAAACACCCAAATTTGTGTCTGGTGTAGAGCAGACTAGTCTGTGGTTTGTAAACATGGGAAGTGGAAGCAGGAAGAATAGGAGTACAAGACCATTCTGAGCCTCAATCTAGCTTGGGACGCAGGAGGCAAAGCAGAAAGAGAAAAGGGGAGCGAAGAGAAGGGGAGCGGAGGGGAGGGAAGGGGAGAGGAGAGGAGAGGAGAGGAGAGGAGAGGAGAGGAGAGGAGAGGATTCTCCCATCCTACCCACCTCCCCTGCACAATACTTCCCTGCTGGCTAATAAAAGTTTTTCCTGAGTGCGACTGGGCTGCAGGCACTCAGCATGTAGCCTCTTTTCATCATACCGATGGCACTCCTGGGGGTGCTTTCATGCCTGTTTGCCTTTGCAAAAGTTGACAGGAAACCTTAGAAAGGTTGAAGGTTGAAGGCTCCATGGTAATTGAAGAGGAACCCTTGACCTTGGGTCACCTGACACTAGCACATACCAAGCCGCTCTTGAGTCAATTTTGACTATTCCCGTGCTTCACAGTTAACAGTGGGGGGAAAAACGCTGGCCATAAAATTCATTAAAAGCATTTCATTAGCATCTTCAGAGTCTAAAGAGGCTTAGGGGACTTTGGAGTGTGTTGTTGTTGAGATGACGCTTCAGATAGTCTTTCTTCAAATTATTAGCGATTTCTCATGACTAGAAACATTTCGTATGGTTTCGGATGGAAGCATGGAAATGTAAAATGCTAGGCAAGACTGTGCAAGGGTGTTTGGAACTTCGCTGTCCTTCTCTCGGCCCACAGGACTTTATACCCTGACACATGCCACAGTAGGATATGCATGTCCCTTCAGTGAAGCAGGCTTCGGGTCCGCAACCGGAAGTCTTCACCAAGGTCCCACAGAAGTAGAATTACTGTACCACCTCCCATTCGATTTCTAAGAATGTAAGTAGGGGCCTAGATTAGACTCTAGGAAACTGGCTATGGCAGAGGAGTCCAAGAGGAGAAATTGCAGAGAGTAAAAACTATAGCCTGGGCATGGTTAAAATTATCTGATCACAGAGCAGATGAAGGTGTGGTTGTGGGTGTCACTACAGTAGCTATGACTTTACCAGAGATGTGATAAGCTGCTTTTTGAGATGTCATAAAAGCACGGTTGGATCCAATATACAATAGAGCAGAAATAAAATATTTATAAGGCTGAACGGGTTCATTCATTTATTTATTCACTTATTCTCAGTTACCAAAAGACAGCAGTGGAACAGAAAGTTACAACAATAATAACTTCATAACTGAGGGTTGATTGGGAGTTCTTATCTTCCTAAAGCCCTTGAGTATAGAACTGTGCTGACTGTCACTCCTATGATAAAACATCCAGGGAGGTGCCTGGCTCCCCACACATGCACCAACTATGACAGGGGTTCCGGGCAAAATCTATGCGGTGCAGCTGCTGCCGAGACAAATCAGGTTGTGTCAACAGAAACCCTTTCAGGGTCTGGAGAAGTGTAGGCCGTTGGCCTTATCACAGTCTACATCTTCCAGCTAATATTTGCCCAGCTCGGAGCCATGAATATTAGACAGCTCCAAAATGAGCGTGAGAGTCTCTTGAGGCTTTGCTCTAAGTACCTTCTGCAAAGGTTTCAGTGGAAAATAATCTTCAAATAAATGACAGGATGGTTTGAAAAGAATAACCAGGTATTATGTTACTGTTTGACTAGGAATATTTCCTTTCATAGTGCGTTGATGCATGCTTATTTGTTTTTGCCCTGGCACATCCTGCTTTGACCATAAAACTATGTTATTCCCAGTAGACAGACACCACTGGTGGGCTGGGAGGCTGAGGGCCTCTCTCAGGTTTGTAGAACATTCAGAGACTTCAGCTTCCTATAAAAAGGGATTGCAAAAATGGTTATTTTTAAAGGCATAGAAATCACATGTGAGGTTCAAATCAGAAGGGGGAATTTGTGAGATTTTGACACATAAAAATTAAATCTCCTTCAAAAGCTCTTCATTCTGAGTCTTAAAAGTCAGAATAAAATCATCCCACATTAGGTCAGACAAACGTGAGGGAAACATCACAAAACATAAACAAACAGATATGAGGGTAGAAGTTTGTTTTTAATGTGTTAGGATCCTTACAATTAAATAAAAAGCTGCTGATATCTAAGTGGAAGATACAGTTAATAAGCAATTCATAAATGAAGAAATCTAAACGTAAAAGCAACATCAGAGCACTGGTTGGTTTCAGTAGTCAGAGGTGAAAGAGAACCATTCATGCTTAGGAGACAGGTTAAGTTTAAAATTAACCTCTGTCAGTGCAGCACTCCCCATCAGAGGAGAAGCCTGAGAAAACAGTGTGCTCAGAGAAATTTAGCAGTATACTTTAAAAACACTAAAGCCATATATCTCTAGAAAAATTTGTCCTAAAGAAGTGATCAAATGTTTTCCACTTCTCGGACTTTTTCCTTTTTTTAGTGTGAAACAAAAACATGCAGAACAGGTAAAAGGCTTACTTTAGAGTTATTATCAAAAAAACTACTAGAATAATTGCCTGTAATTCATAGGGAGTTACAGTTCAAGACCTACAGAGGCTCCCTGAAACTAAGGGCAGACATGTATCCTATGCATATGTGCCTGTGCGGAAGCTTATTTAATAAGTAAGATATAGAAAGAAATTAACGATAGCTAATATGCAATGGGACAGTTATTGCGTTAGTACAAGGCTTACTTGAACAAAGAACTGCTGTGTTGTGATGACTAACAGGCAGGTAGTATATACAGTGGAGAAACACTGAACTAAAGGATGATTTATGTACGGGGTGACACAGAGCAGGAAGGCACAGATGCCATTATGCTATTCAGACGAGTGCACAACTTAAAAATTGCAAGCCATATATTTTCCATTCAACATTTTTGGGTTGCATCTGACTGCCAGTAACTGAAACCACAGAAGAGGAAAATCGAAACAATTAGGAGCTACTATAACTAACAATTCTTAGTAGCACTGTCCAAAGCTATACCTATGCATCTATTCAATACAATGAAATTAATTGTGGCGGTACTCTCATTACCAAAACAAGAAAATGAGGGTTAATATGGTAGCAATTTGAGAAGTGTGTTGGTGTATAGCCACTAAACATGAGTCGGAGTCTTATGAGTAGGTCATCTCTTGACCCTGAACCTCAGCCCTGCACTTTGACCTCCCAGCCCACCTTTTCCCACAAACAGAGATAGAAACAGGTAATGGTGGTAATACTCAGCAAAGGAGGGGCACCGTCTGACTGTGGCCAGGTCCCAGTGCGAATGTAGTAATGTCATCGTGAGAAGGCACAGGACAGAATGCATTTATCAGTATGGTTTCCCTCCTGCCGCCTGTTTAGCTGTAATTTATAGCTTATCTTATGCATTACCATTGTCTCCTAAGCACTCTTGGCTGAAATGTGCACCCAAATGGTAACTCTGAAATGGAGGCTGGGTCATCTTTAAATCATGCCTGTGTGTAGTTCCTTTGGTGGAGAGCACTGGAGGAAGGAAAAACCCTATCAGGCATGTTGTCCTTGGATACCAGCTATCTCCTAGCTCAACATTAGTCAGCTTAAACCCAGTTCGACAAAGAAGCCCTGCAAAGCGGATATTGCTAGCATCTAATCACATGTATCTCATCTCTTTCCACCCTTGGTATCTGATCCAGCTTGCTCCCTCCCAACCCCGAGACTAACTCCTATGTTCTCAGTAATTTTTCTTACTCACTGGGTTTAGTGGGTGCTATCATGATTGCCCTTGGTTGTTTGGTTAGAGTGAGAGACACCTAGGAAATTGGTGAAGCATATTTCTTGGTGCTTATGGGAAGATATTACCAGAAACTCTTGGAGGGTAGTCAGTGAACTGACAGAAGAACTAGCTTGTGCATCTGAGCAGCACCAATAGACTGGGTCAGATGAATCAAAAGGCCGAAGGAGGAAATTCCACTGCTCTGCCCTAGCGGGTATCTGTTTTTTGCTGCTGTCCTGACTGGTGAACATCAGATTCTGGCTTCTTCAGTCTCTCAATAAATACCAACATCCAGTGACTCCCTGTGGTACCTCCAGGGCTTTAATTTCTGGTTGATCGTTGGTCAATCCTGTACGGAGAGTTCCGGTTTCTTGGACTTAAGTGCCAACTTGTTTCTAGTTCTCCAGCTTGCTGACAGCCATTGTGGAAAGAAACGGCCTCCGAGCATGTGAGTCAATCCAATAAACTCTCTTGTAGTTAGAAGTATATGTATATGGTGGGCTTCACTCCTCTGGAGAGCCCTGAGTAATCCCCCTTTGGCTACAGCTCCCATCTGTCCCTGGTGTTTCAAAGTTGAGGTCAAACTTTTTTCCCCTATGCAATACTCTTGAATAAAAATCTGTCTTCCCATTTTAAAAAAGTGTCTGATGAATCATTTCGAACGCATTTAACATCACAAAATCTGTCCAGCCCCCCTCCCATCCCAGACAATGGGGAGCATGGGGCAGTGCTGGGAACATGACATGAAGGTCAGCTCCATTGCTAATCACAATGGATTTGACTCATCCCCAGTACTTACTCTGATGGAAAATCCATCTTCAATTACAAAGCTCTGGACTAAGAGAGGGATTTAGAAATGTATCCTTTGTTTAGCTTTCAATTGTCTCTCACAAATTTAGAAACTATTCAGGAAAGACACATGTTACAAATGGGGATGATAGGATTCTAGCAGGTTGTCTATCTTTCTTGTTTTGCAAATACATTTGATTTTTACCAAACATAAATTCCAGACACTCAGATTCTCCAGCATGCTAACTTGTATCTGAATCCTCACTATGCCTTCCTGACCAAGTACAGAGCCAGGGAACCCTGTGAATCATCAGATGCACACAATCCCTCTGCAGTTGAACAAGGCGCTTCTCTGCCTTGTGTTTTGAGCTCTTGTGATGTAAATTAAGAGTCCTTTTGCCCCCTAATCTGTTTTGACCTCATCCTTTATAGTGTTACTGTTTTTCTTGTGATTTTACTGTTTAAAACGACTCTCAAAATGTACTGCAAAAAGGTTGTCTCATAATCTGCAGCCCAAGTAAGCCCCAGTAAGTGCCTGGTAGAAAAATGACTGTATGTCAGCTTCACTCAGATTGTTGGAATGTTGAAGAAGATAACAAGCACAAACTCTGATAGCTGCCTATGTGTCTGACGGGTAATATAAAGAAAGTACCATCCTGATAAGCAGATTATAGGCAAAGGTGCAGGTCACCAGGAGATAGGATTCCAGGAAAAGACATATCTAGCTTTGGACAGGGCTGTGCTGTCTTGGGATCTGGGCTGAGCTTCCACAGATTGTGGTCCTACCCTTACCGGTTCTTCAGGGGCTGCCGTGAGCATCTTCATCTCTCAGCTGAAAAGTGGGGCTTGAAGTGCAAGGCGCTCATTCAGATGGCTAACAAAGGGTGCATACAGGCAGAGTGTGGGCCACAATGGGAACCAGAATTTGTCATTAAAGTTGGAAGGATCCATAGCTGTGTGCTTCTTGCATTTTACTGCAATATTTTTATTTTTAAATGGGGGTACTGTTCTGTCTTCTGCTGACTGTCTTGTGAGATGTGGAGTGGGCATTGTGCAGCACTGTGTGGATCCAGTGGCGTGTCTATCTCATCCAGACATAGAAGGTGACACGAGATGCTGGGTTGGGGACTGAGGGTCTCTATGATATAGAATCACTACTCTCTAGACTTAACACCCCCCCCCCACCCAGTTCAGAGTTATAATGTTTTATTGGCTGATTTATATTCTCTCTGTGGGCAGTTTTCAACATGGATTCCCGTGAATTCCGGAGGAGAGGCAAGGAGATGGTGGATTATATAGCTGACTATCTGGATGGCATTGAGGGACGTCCAGTGTACCCTGATGTGGAGCCTGGCTACCTTCGGCCCCTGATCCCCGCCACTGCCCCCCAGGAGCCAGAAACATACGAGGACATAATCAAAGACATCGAGAAGATAATCATGCCAGGGGTAAGTGAGTATGGGTTTGAGGTCAAATAACAGCTGGGTTTATGCCTATATAGCATCCACTGAAACCTGTACTTCCGGTGTCATGCGGTCACCACAAGAGGTAGGCTAAAGAGAAACTCCTAACCTTTGTTTTGCTTTCAGCGGAGCCAACTTAGGTTTAGAGAAGTTAGGTGGTCCATGAAGCTCATGGGAGAGTAAAGGATGGATTCAAACTACATAGGCTCTAATGGCAGTGGGAGGGCTTTTTCCAAGGCCTCTAAGACCAGTATTTGTTTCACCATACTGGGTCCCTAGAGTGTTATTCTTTGATAGCATGAAAAAAAATTAATCTCCTAATGGTTGATTGCAAGTAGTTTAATTAATTACTCTAAATAAAGGTACTTGCATTGTTCTTATATCTGCCAAAGGATAACTTTCATGTACACAGAGAATGTTTTCTCCATTTTGTTTGGGCATGGACAGTTGTGCACAGGCTCTGCCTAAGGGCACAGAATAGCTGAGCTATCTCTGATAGTCAGAGGGATCAAAGGATTGCAGTGAATCTCAGTGCCACCTCTCCAGAGTACTACTTTACCCAGCCAGCAATTTACCTAAAAGCCTATCCTTTAACACGGCCTTGAACAAAGGGGTCTGACCCCATCATCAATTCCTGTACGAAGTCTGGGCCTGGTGCTGATAAAACTGGCCGATTGCACACACCCTTACGGGGGCTTACTGGTTGTGACTTTTTCTTCTTTCTTTTTTTTTTAATTAGATATTTTCTTAATTTACATTTCAAATGCTATCCTGAAAGTTCCCTATACCCCCCACCCCACCCCACCCCGCCGCCGCCGCCCTGCTCCCCTACCCACCAACTCCTACTTCTTGGCCCTGACATTCCCCTGTATTAGGGCATATAAAGATTGCAATACCAAGGGGCCTCTCTTCCCAATGATGGCCGACTAGGCCATCTTCTGCTACATATGCAGCTAGAGTCATGAGCTCTGGGGTTTCTGGTTAGTTCATATTGTTGTTCTACCTATAAGGTTGCAGACCCCTTCAGCTCCTGGGGTACTTTCTCTAGCTTCTCCGTTGGGGGCCCAGTGGTTGTGACTTTAAGGTGACTGAGGAGCAGGCAGGCAGGGATCTGACAGAGTGGATAGTCTGCTCTTGTTTTCACAGAGAACACAGAGGCTCTGGGGAGGTGCACAGTCAGCCAAAGTCTTGGGCTTCAGAGTCAGCTCCTCGGTTCCAGAACATCCCTCACAGCCCTTGTCAAGTTTCATCTTCAGGAGATTTCCCATGGCATTTGTTCTTTGAATATAACTCAAAATTGGCTCTGGCTTGGGAGTGGAGCAAATAAACTAAGCCGTTCAGCATAAAAAGCCAGTACAGGGAGGCCCAGTCAAATGTCAGGCCAAGTAGGAATACGGAGCTCAGTGCTGGGAAAATGTGCGGTCCTCCCGCAGGAGTCTGTGTTCTATAGGAGTATTTACTGTGCAGAGCAAAGCTGGAAAATGCAGAGGCTCTGGCATTAGCTCCCCAAGTTACAGATCCAGCCAGCCCGCTGCTAGCTGTGGTTAACCAGAAGCTAGGTGAAGAGTCTGTGCTGTGCAGAGCCAGTGTGGGACTATCCACCCCACACATTCTGTGGCTATTCACAGAGAGGAGAGCAGGGGAGTGTGCTTTCCAGTCAGGATTCACCCTGGGAGGGCGGCAGACAGTGTGGAGCCTCCAGGTACCTGAAAGAAACTGAGGCCCATCTGTGCCCTCTGGCCCTCTGCATTTGTGAAGTCTTTGGCCTCTTCCTCTATGGTGTTTTGCAATTACACTTTATAAAGGCATTTCCGCAAAGACAAGCGCGTTACCACTACAGATGTTTTGGTTTTTATCTGACATTCTTTTTTTTTTTTTTTTTCTAAAGCCTCATGGGCCTCACTCCTGCTCTGCTGAACACATCACTCAGCCTGTGAAGTTCTCCAGAGCCTCCGAGACTCGCTGTCAGCCCCTCCCTCCCCCTCCCTTCCTCCCTCCCTCCCCCTTTCCTGTTCTTCATTACCCTGATTTTCTTCCACTCTCACTTTTTTTTTTCCCCTTCTGGCTCTGTCCCACTCCCAGGCCTGGAGACAGACTTGCAATGAGCCTTGCTGGAATCTTCCAACTTTTAATGAGCTATCCTAGTTGGCTATCTTCTTAATCGGGGCTTGCTCGTGCCACATAAAGGCCTAGTGTGGTTTTACTGAGAAAAGACATGTTTATATCTTTGCAAAGACTTTGAAAAAAAAAAAAGCAATGTGTTAGTCAGCTTTCTGACCCTGTAACACAGCTGGAAATGGGGACAAGGTTCATTTTGACATGTAGTTTCGGAGGTTCAGCCGCAGGACTCCTTGGTCTTGTTGCTTTTAGCTCGTGGTGAGCCAGTACATCATGGCCGAAAGCACACAGCAGAGGAAATCGGCTCACTTCACGGCTGGAAAACATTGCAGAAAGAGAGAGAGGGGGGAGGGGGTCGCCATCACAGCCTCCTTTGAGGGCACATCAGCAAAGGCCTCTTAGTATCTCCCACTAGTGCCACCTTGGGGAGTGAGCCTCGAACTTAAGGAGCTTTAGGGATTCTTAAGAGCCACGCATAGCAAGATGTTATAATAAAAACTGTAGACGTGGCAGCTTCGACATGGCTCAAGTTTGTGGAGGCTGGGTTCAGATAAGGGCTTCTTAAGTTACAGAGAGCAGCTTTGTACCCTACAGTGGTGGGGAGCTAGCTCTCTGGTCTCCTCTTCCTCCTCCCCCACGACCACACTTAACGTCTCCCCTCTAATAGCTCCTTCTATGCCTGACACCCAATGCTCCTCACATCCTGCAGACCCCTACTTTCATCTTTACTTGAATGTTTACATGGAGTGATTTGAGCTCCCAGCTTCTATAATGACAGGATCTAGGCCCCTCCTGCTCTCAGGGATCGTCTTTCCTCATACTCTGGCGAAGAATGAATGCTTCTTTTCCGTCTCTGCCCGCAGTTCACTTTGAGAAATCTCTTCCCCAGGACAGGCATATCCTTAAAAAATATATATTTAAACCAGCATAGGACTGTGCCTCATCACAGAAATTTCTACTTTATACAGAGGAGAGTTTCTGAGTGCATGTTCCTTACACTGGAAAATATATCCTGATTTCAGAGATCTTAAAAGTTTTGTCTTATAATCAGTGAAAAAGAAACATTTATTTGACTAGAATCTGGAAGAGAAAAGTCAGAAATAGTCTCACCTGGCTAATGATGCAGAAAGAAACATAGTTTCTGGTTTTGGGAAATCAGGAGTGGACCATTTTTCCAGAATCTTTTGATCAGAACCATATAAGCATTCTGAACTTTTCAGAGAGAAATATTTCCTTAGCCTGCTACAAACCACCACACAGAAGATCAACTTTCAATATTTCAGAAGTGGAATTTTTTATTTAATGAAATTCGGTGGTGGGGTGGGATTTGTGTTCAAACTTTCCAAATGGATACAGTCCGTGCCCTCCATCAATTCTGGAATTGTTAGTCTATGATCAGTCTCATATCTCCTTATGTGAGCCCAAACCCCATCACAAGGCCCCACTCTCATGATCTAAGTACCTTGCCAAAGCCCTGTCTCCTAATACTGCCATTTGGGGCTGGAGATGTTGTTTCAACATACACATTGCAAGGGAAAGACTGCTCATGCAGCCAATACTGGTCTGTGTGTCCTCACCACTGTCCTGGTTCCCACCATCCTCGGGATTCGGAAGATCACCACCTAGGAGGCTCTTTTCCCTGTCAGTCTGAGCTTTTCCACTGTACCTAAGTCAGGCTTGGCACGGAGTAGGTTGTTTTCCCCTCCTGGGATACCGAGGTAGCAACAGCTCTTCTTAAAGGAAGTGATGGTTGGAGGGACTAGGTTGTACAAGACAGTGGAAAGGGACAATACCAAAAAAAAAATTGTTTTTAAAAATTGGGTATTGGGGGCTGGTGAGATGGCTCAGCGGGTAAGAGTACCCGACTGCTCTTCCGAAGGTGATAAGTTCAAATCCCAGCAACCACATGGTGTCTCACAACCATCCGTAACAAGATCTGGCTCCCTCTTCTGGAGTGTCTGAAGACAGCTACAGTGTACTTACATATAATAAATGAAATAAATCTTTTAAAAAAAATTGGGTATTAAAAACAGAAAACCAAAATAGACAAAAGCAACTGAATTTGCTGGGGCAGTTTTGAGAAAACCAAGCTTTTTACACTAGGATCTCTGTTGTCTGGTGCAGTGCTTTCCCTGAACAGAGCACCCAGGAAGAACCCAAAGAGGTATTGTTGTCATTCATACCTAGAGACTTCACATGTTATGAAAAAGTATAATAATTCCTATATTATCTTATGAAGACAGCATTTCCTTATTGACTAGCAAAGATATTGAAGCACAAACAGGAAGTCTGTTTACTGTAATGATAATGGGGTGAAATTCAGACAGAAAGTATAGGATGATTGAACTTGAGAAACTCAGTCCAGGTTGCCTTCTATAGGCACCTTGAGGAATTCACCACTTTGTCCTAGAGTAACTGTCCTCCTCCCCACAGGTAACACACTGGCACAGTCCCTATTTCTTCGCTTATTTCCCCACGGCTAGCTCATACCCAGCTATGCTTGCAGACATGCTGTGCGGTGCTATCGGCTGCATTGGTTTCTCCTGGGTGAGTATCTCCAAGACACTGTGGTGGGGTCTATTCTTGCATGAGGAGGTGTACCCTTTGCACACAGGACAGAAACAGTGGCTCTGTCACCTGTAGGTAGCACGGCTACTTTGCAGAAAGCAGAGCCTAGGTCCCAGGGAGGAAGTTTTTAAGGGAAGAGAAATTCTGAGTGGAATATGGGAGAGGGAAGAAGGAGATGGAGAAAGATAGAGGGGAGAGGGAAGAAAGGAGGGGAGGAAAAGAGAAGAAGCAAGGAGAGAGGAAAGGAATGGAGGAGACGGGGAGGAGAGAGGAGAGAAGGGGAGGGGAGGGGAGAGAAGAGAAGAGAAGAGAAGAGAAGAGAAGAGAAGAGAAGAGAAGAGAAGAGAAGAGAAGAGAAGAGAAGAGAAGAGAAGAGAATTCAGCATAGTACTGTTTTTTGGTTTCTGTTTGTTTGGTTTTGTTTTTAATAACCACTTGATTTGAATCAAAATCCCAGTTCAAGGTTGTGAAGCTTCCATTCCCCCAAGACCAGAAGATTGCTATGCACTCTGACTTTGGAGACGATTCCTACCCTTGACTCATTCATCTGCTTCCCACCAGCCTACTGTCCAGCCTATCTGATGGGCAAGGAGGCAGAGCAAAAGTGCTAAAAATAGGCCCATGCCTGCCTACAGGCTACTCACCCCTCCCTGTGTGAGGTCCTCTTCTACATGGAGTGAAGACTTAGAAAGTTCCCTACTTTGAAGGCATCTGGCCTAGGTTTCCTAGCGCTCTGTGTCCCAGCTGTGTGCTTCAGGCAAGATTTGAAGCAGATGTCACTGGCTCTCAGGTTCTGGGCCTGCTCACTCCATGAAGAGTTCCTCAAATCCTAGAACTGTCTTGGGCTCTCTAGATAGAGTGTCTCTCATATTTGTACCTTGTATTCTTGTGCTTATGAATTCTCAGCAGCCATCAGGGCCCAGCTGAGCTGACTGCTTTACCACATGGTACCTGATTTTCTTCCAGTTGGGATCCTCATGGGCTGGACTAGTGGGAGTCATGGCTCATGGGAAGAGCTGAGATGGCCTTCCTGCTGAACTGTCGCCATTGCTCTTAGGTCAGGCACTTGGGGCCTTCTTCTCCTGGGAATAGACCAAGCCTAGGATGAGTGTACCCTTTCTTTTCATTAAATGTTGTTGTGGCAGGTTTCATTGGTGTTATTCTGCTGTTCCAAAAGCCACTGCATATCTGTCTGGAGACCCAACATCAACCTCTGACTTATCTGCTTTTCTAGGATGGTCTTGGTTGAGGAAGTGCCTGCCTTCCTGACACAGAGGTTGTGTTGCTTGATAGCTGTGGTTCATAACATGGAATGCTGGCTCCTATACTGGGAATTAGCATTAGTTTGGCTGCAGTAGAACCCACCAGAATGGGGATAATCATCTGATCAGCAGGGGGAAAGTCCTCAGTTCCTCTTGTCATCAATGTGTCATAATTCCAGAATGCACAAGAGCACCCTGGTCACCGTGTTGTGCCCCTTAGGTAAAGACCCAAATGAAAGTGGAGACTCAAGTCACTTTTGCCTGGACCCAAGAGTACCCAGCTAGCTACTTTCTGTGTGCAATGAGAGGAGAGAGGCCAGACAGCTAATCACTGGGGAATTAAAAGACTACATGAGATGAGTTGCTTGTCTGATGTTGCCTAGCAGAAGAAAGTAGTCAATACCCATTTTCTTGGCTCCATCCTGTGCTCTAAAATTTGCTCGTGGCCATGGAGGAGGGTCTTCTAGTAACCTTTTTATATTGTTCTGTTATATGATCACGCACGCGGAGCACAAGCAGGCAGGCATGGTGCCATCCCCCTTACACCAATCTGGATGAATGAAAGAAGCTATGCCTGAGACTGAGTTCAGGAATTTGAGGCCCACCTGAGATTGAAAGAGTTTAAATTTGGGTTTTAGCCAGGCATTGACCCTGAACTCCTCAGCAACTGGGCCACTGTTTCAGCGTTAGCTCTTAAAGAGCCATGGCTGTGTGTACGTGGTGGGCTGGGGATGTTCTCAGCTTATACCCTGTGACCTGTCATGGGGAGATGATACAGTTGGTGAGGTAACTCAAAAGGGGCCCCTAGAGATCTACCCTCATGGATCCCTGATGGATCTCATCTGGAAGGAGATGAGGAAGAGAGAGAAATGTTCTCCTTGTAAAGCTCTGTCAGTGCTGTCAGACCCAGTCCCTGCTTCCAGGCCTCCTGGCAGAGCCAACCCCCTGAGGCTCCCTGGGATCTCTGGGAAATAAGAACATAGCATTGTCTCAATCCATTTTCTGGGGGAGAACAAAATGCTGTAGCCTGAATCCTTTATAAACATTAGAAGTCTACTCGAGGGTGTGAAGAACATGCTACTGGCATCTGGCAGCAAGGCCTGCTGTGTGACCGCAGCAGAGAGTGTGCAGCGGGCAGCAGGCATGCGCGAAGCAGACAAGAACTTCTGTTCTTGGAGCGAGCTTCCTTGTTTCCATCTAATCCACTCCTGAGACGACCCACTTTCCATCAGGCTGGCTGACCCGTAAACTCCCCCACCTCTTAATAGTCTCATCGTGGGTTCAGGTTTCAACATAGGAATGTGGGAGACACACTCAAATCCCAGAAACCAAGGGATTAATTCCCCCACCAAGGGTGGATTTGGGGGGCAAAAATGTGAACTTTTTGTTAAATTGATCAAATAAAAACCACCAAAGAAACAATGCTTTCCTGTGTCACTCCTTTGTGCAGAGGCCAGCTGCCCTGTGGCTTAGCTGTTCACTTTTCCCCCACCCCCCACTGCAGGCTGCAAGCCCAGCGTGCACAGAGCTGGAGACGGTGATGATGGATTGGCTGGGGAAGATGCTGGAGCTGCCAGAGGCCTTTTTGGCTGGAACTGCTGGGGAAGGGGGAGGAGTGATCCAGGTAAGGCGGGGAAAGCAGGAAGACAGACTTTTGGGAGTATGGGCTCCACAAAGGAACACAGCTGCAAACAGAAAGCAGCGCCCACGTTGCTTTTGGCTGTGCCTTTAGGTTTCTTACAGAAAACAGAAAAGCTGGGGAACTCTGCTCTTGGAGTTGATGGGATCTGGATTTAGATCCTGGTGCTGTTTCCCACGCACGCTCATCTCCACTGGCCGTTCTGGTAGATGGAACAGTGGCTAAAGCACAGGCAGATGTTGGGGTACCCATTGCTGACCACCATGTCTAGGCACTTTCCAGACGCACTGACTTCTCACTGTGAATTAGGCACTCCATTTGACAACCTAGGAAACTGAGGCCCAAAACAGCTATTAACATACCACTCAGCTTCTAGCTTGGGAGTTACAGACCTTGTGTCTGTGTATTCTAGAACCTAAGGTCTTGCTGCCACCACAGAGTCCTATCTTTACCACAAGTGACAGCTGTGGCCCATGCTTCAACGGCTGAATGTGCCACTTGGCTGTATGTGTTATTTGTCTGTGTGCCAACAGCTTACCTAAGGCTTCTGCTATGTCTATGCATACATTTAATTCATTCTCTGTATTCATCACAAACAACTGTAGAGCTTACATAAGGGCACACAACAGATGCAAATGACAGCCGTGGTGAATTTTCCATTCCACCAGGATCTTCAGAGTGAACGATTGGAATTTATGCCCTTTTTTTTTTTTAGACAAGGTCTGACTATGTATGTAGTCCTGGCCTGGAACTCACTATGTGGACCAGGCTGGCCTTGAGCTCTGAGGTCCACCTGCTCTGCCCCCCAAATGCTGGGATTAAAAGAATATACCATCATGCCCTGGCAAATGTGAATCTTTAAAAAAACATTTTGTAACACGGACAATGAACTACATTAACGTTATGTTATTGTCCTTATGTTATTTGTCTCATATCAAGTTCATGGTTGTGACACTGAGAAAGTATTACTAACCTTAGAATCAAGAAATTTGTGTGTGTGTGTGTGTGTGTGTGTGTGTGTGCGCGCGCGCGCGCGCGCGCGCTCGCACGCACACACACACACACACATAGTTTTCTCAGAAGCTCTGATAAACTGTGATAGCTCCACATACTTTACGGATGAGAGCACTGAGGCTGACAAAAGAATGCCTTTGTGGAAGATTACATGTCTGCTATGGACAAAGTAAACTAGGAAGCAAGGCCCTTGGCTTGTAGTCCTGGGACTATTTGTTCTAACTTCCCATGTATTTTAACCTCCAATGTATGGTCTCTTTCTTAAGGGTGCTACATGCAATGTAGTGGCTTTAAATACATTTCTTATCCTATGGTTCTGAAAGTCTGACCTAGGTTTTAGTGAACTAAAATCAAGACTGTCATCTTAAAAGCCCAAGGAGAAAATCCATTTCCCCCACCTCCTCAAGTTTTCTAAAGCCTTCTGGAATTCCTTGGCCTGCAACTCCCATCTCCACCTCCCAAAGCAGCTGCATTCCATCTCGCTGACCTTTCTCTCACTGTCATGTTCTGACTGCAGATGTGAAATCGGGTCTCCACTTTTAAGGACCCATGTGATAGGATTGGGTCCACTCCGATAATCCAAGGTAATCTTTCCAAGTCAAGGTTCTTAATGTAATCACATTAGCAAAGTCCCCTTTCCCCTGAAAGGTAAACAGCCTGGGTCTGGGAAAGAGGCCTGGCATCTTGGTGATGGGAGATGCAGCTCGTGTTGCAGCATCTTGGTGATGGGAGATGCAGCTTGTGCTGCATGCAGTCTGCAGAGGTTTTGTTCTCAGTGGCTTCCTAGCCTCTGCCGGTAGAGACCCAAGCTCAGCAGGGCTCCAGTGGGCCTGAGAATGTAAATCTTGTTCATTCTAATGCATTAGAATGGGCAAGCCAGCAGTCCCTGTGGCTCAAACCACTCTTTTTAAAGTCTTTGAATATGTCCCTTTGTCATAACTAGGTTATGGACATAACTAGGTTAAGGGCAATCAAGTCAAAGTGTTTCAGAGAGAGTCTGCAGCCATTCAGGGCTACAGAAGCCAGCAGATCCATCTTCAGAGACATTGTCCAGAATTATAGTTTATTTATTTCTGGGCAAGTATCTTACTCTTCAGAGTAGGCCTGACTCTAGAGCAGACTTTTTACCATAACTCCACATCTTGGCTGAGATTTTAGCTTTGGTAAACCCTGCTACCTCATGAACAACACAGCTTTCTATCTACCTTGGGACATTTCCTCTGTTCTATGTTAGTGAGGAGGCCATTTCAACCCTTTTCAGGGGCTTGAGTTTCCATAGACTCAGTACCATTTTCTTAAGCTCTCTCTTTAAGCGCTCTCTCTCTCTCTCTCTCTCTCTCTCTCTCTCTCTCTCTCTCGGAATAGCTCTCCCCCCCCTGCCTTTTGGTCATTTTCTCCTCTATATTTTCGGTGAATTGCTCATGGTTTTCTGTGTATCACTGTAATTTTCCACATTGCCAATTTACTATCTCCCATGTCAATTTTGATTACACTTTCTTACTTTTAAAAATGATTGTGCCCTCTGTATTTATGGATAATGGGCACTCACTGTAAAATGGGAAAATACAGTAACTATTTTAGAGCATAATTCTCTCTAGTCTTAGGCCAGTACTCTGTATGTGTGGTTACATAAATTGAGATGATTCAATACATATACACAATGTTTTCTTATATTTTCACTGTTTAAATACTTTAATTTCTTACTACTACTACTGTTGTGTGTGTACACAGTAGGTGTGCACGGATACTCATGCCATGGCTCTCACAGGGAGGTCACTTTGTGAAGTGAGTTCTTTCTTTATACCTTCTTGTGGGTCACCAGACTTGAAGGATATCTCTTCCTATTCAGCCATCTCACTGGCCTTTGTCTGTTTTAAACTTTTTCTTAATTTATTTTTTCAGTTAGTAAAAAAGCAATGGGCTTCATTATAGCACTTTCACACACACATTGTGAAATTGTTTTCACAAATATTTTATTTTTATCTACCTTCTTTCTCCAGCACTCTCCCTCACACTTCTCATATTGGTCCTCCCCCTGCCCCATCTTGTCCAAATATTTTTTGAGAATATTATTGCTGTACAATTTTTATGATGTGCCACAATTTATGTAAATAACACATAAGATATTCATGCCATATTACACTCTTAAGTCCTGTGAGTAAGATTTCAGAGGACAGCCTTTAGGATGAGAGGCAACTGTCTTCCAAGACCATCAGCTTCCTCCCCATGGCACAGAAGTGCTCCACCAAGACCAGGATAGCACCACAGAGAAGAGCACTTGTGGGTCACTTGTCACACAGTGAAAACAATTTCATTTTCCAGTCTTTATGTCCAAAGATGAACCTTCTAGTTTGGTACTTCTCAAAGAATTTTCCAAGTAACAAAATTTATTGAATAACTATTACAAAACTGACTGTGTTTTAGCCTATTTATTGTGCTTTATATAATCGATTTTTATCCTCAAAATACTTATGAGGATTGGTTGCATTATCAACCTTAGTTTTCATAGCAAAGAAATTTGTAGAACGCGTTCGTTCTCGCCTGCAAGAATTCATGCTGACACGTGCAAGAGAACCGTCTGTGGCATCCTTTATTATTGAAGATGATCTAAAAGAGGGAAGGAAAGAGAGAGAGGAAGAAAGAGAGAGAGCAGAGAGAGGGAGCGAAGAGAGGGAAAGAGAGAGAGTGGAGAGAGAGCCCCCGGAGGGCTCGGTCTCTTATATCCCCTGAGGTAGCCCTAGGGCAGCGTGTTCCCATAGGATTGGCTGCAAAGCCATAAACCCAAATCGTCCCGGGCATGGACTCTGTGACTCGCGCGCTTTTCCCCCAGGACAAAGCACATTCCAAGGATCATATGTGAGAATGCTGGATGCCAGCGCCATTTCTAAATGGTTAATGCTGTCAGTGCTCAGAGCGGCTCTCTACAGAAATTGAGGCTCAGACAAGTTCAGTGGCAGAAACTAAAGGCAGTGTGTAAAGATGGTGTTAAGTATTATCACCAGCTTGCTCAGGCTCTCCGCGTGGGATAGAGTCAGGAGGTTTGAATGTTACCATTGGGTTAAACCATCTTTTCAGAAAAGACAATCTCATTTTGAGAAGTCCCAGCCTTAGGTTAGGACTCATTCTGGCATCTCTCAGCCCAGGCTTCAACAAAGCCCTGGTGAGCTCAACCCACCTAGTTTGGGTTGGTAGAAAGCAGACTTCCTTGTGTTTACGGCAGGGAGCTGGCTGGCCCTTTTCAGCTCATGAGGCTGATTGTCTGTAATTTGTGAGGCCTTAAAGAGCACTGAGCCCAGTGACAGCCCGCGAGGCAGCCTGCCTTATCGATCCCCTCAGAGCTGTAATCACAGCTTAGCATCAGCGCGCAGCAGTGGGTGTCTGAGCCCAAAGGCACACCATCATTGTGAGGCCGGACAAATGAGACCTGCAAAATGGGTCTCTTAATTGGGTTTGAAAGCTCTTGTAGAAGAAAAGCTGCCAATTTCTTACCCTGTGTGAGGTGACATTTGTAAAAAACCTAGAAGATGAAAGGTCCTTTCGGCTCAGGGCATCAGCAGCCCTGAGCATCGACTCTCCCAAAAGGTCCCTCCCACCTCAGAGCTAGCTCGCCATGGCAACCTTTGTCTGTCTGAAGCAAAGGCATTGGCGAGCCACACAAAGACGTGGGGGTAGACCGGTTCCAGGTAAACGAAGGAGCAAGTGTGTGGGCTTAGCTCCGTGCAGCTCGGGGCTGTTCAACACCCCAGTTTCTCAGCCACTAACGAAGCACAATGAATGATCAGCGTGGGCTCTTTACCTCTCTCTCTCTCTCTCTCTCTCTCTCTCTCTCTCTCTCTCTCTCTCTCTGACTCCTCAACTTTGTTGGTATAAAATAAAGAAATTTCTGTCAGAATATGGAGAACGCCCTCCAAGTCCTTAATGAGCTACTCAAAATAATAAAGGTGTCGAGAGCTCCAAAGAGAGGGCAGGCAGTGTCTCACTAAATAGCCCTGGCTGTCCTGGAACTCGCTATGTAGATCAGGCTGGCCTCAAACGTAGAGATCAGCCTAACTCTGTCCGTCTTCTGAGTGCAGGAATTAAAAGTGTGTGCTACTACAACCATAATCCACTTTTTGTTTTGTTTTGTTTTTCAAGACAGGGTTACTGTGTGGAACAGAGCCTTGGCTGTCCTGAACTCACTTTGTAGACCAGGTTGGCCTCGAACTCACAGAGATTCTCCTGCCTCTGCCTCCGCCTCCGCCTCCGCCTCTACCTCTGCCTCCTGAGTGCTGGGATTAAAGGCATGTACCACCACACCAGGCTCCCACAATCTACTTCTTAATAGACAGACCTTGAAAAACAGAACGTGGCCAGGGAGTCTGAAATAAGCAAGCCAGGAGAGAAAAACAATGGGATGCACAGGGGAAGTGGGAGACGCAGGGTCTATTTTCACAGACTTGAATTTCCTGAAATGGCTGCCACTCTTGTCGGCCTTCTTTAACATGGTCTGAAACTATGCAGGACGACTGTTGGAAGTACAGCCCAGAAGGAAATGTGTGAGTCACTCAGATGCTGAGTGAAGACCATGGTCTGTTTATCTGAACTCATGCATTACAGCTACAGAAATAGGAATACGAGTACCTAGCTTGAAAAGCTCACCCCAGTCCTCAGGGAGTAGGACTTGAGTAAAAAATAAATAAATAAATAAATAAATAAATAAATAAATAAATAAATGCAGTAGATGGGAAAAATCAAAGTGGGAGATTGTGATTGATGAAGGGGGCAAAATATTAATAAGAAAAATTTGCACCTCTACACAATTCACTGTATATTTATCTGTAAAACTCCATGTCTTAGAAACTTTCAGAGTCAGCAAAAATCTGATGGGTTTCTCCTGGGATTTGTCTAGGAAGTACCAAGAAAAACCATTTGGAGCCTCATTTTTTTTTAAAGATTTATTTATTTATTTTATGTATGTGAATACTGTAGCTGTACAGATGGTTGTGAGCCTTCATGTGGTTGTTGGGAATTTTTAGGACCTCTGCTTGCTCCAGTCAACTTGCTCAGTCCCAGCTCACTCCAGCCCAAAGATTTATTTATTTATTATTATACATAAGTACACTGTAGCTGACTTCAGATGCACCAGAAGATGACAGATCTCATTACGGGTGGTTGTGAGCCACCATGTGATTGCTGGGATTTGAACTCAGGACCTTTGGAAGAGCAGTTGGTGCTCTTACCCACTGAGCCATCTTGCCAGCCCGGAGCCTCATTTTTTAACCATATCCAAGTCATACTGCAAGTGTTACAGAGGCCCATCTGAAGATGAAAGACATTAAAAAATAGGATTATTTTACAAGTTACATGGGATAAGTGATACAGTGGGCTCTGAACCCATTTCTTTACTCTCAAGTTCAAAAGATGGATCGCATTCAATACTTTTCCACTTTGCTGAGGCAAACGGTTGGGATTTCTTGCACTGGTTCACCAGGCCTGCCATAACAAAGCACAGAGCAAAAATGACGGAAACGGAAACAGCACATTTGTTGCTCCCGAGTCCTGCATGAAGGCGGAAGGCCAAGACCAAGATGTCAGCAGGACTGCTTTTCCTGAGGTTTAGTCTTGAGCTGCTCACTTCTGCCTTCTCAAGGTCTCACCTCCACGTATGTCATGTCTGCTGCCGAATGTCCTATTCTCAGGACACCATTCAGATTGGTTTCGGGTCTACCTTAAAGATTTAATTATTACTTAAAGGTCCCCTTTGTCTCTCCTCCCCTCCTTACTGCTTCCTAATATTCTTGCTTCTCTCCTTCTTTTCTTATGTATATTTTGAGACTTCTCAAACTGTAGCCCTAGCTGGCTTAGTGCACGTTATATACCCAAGTTGGCCTTGAACTCACAGTTATCCTTAAGCCTCGGCCTCCCTAGCACTAAGACCACACATATGTAGTGTAGAACTGTGTTTGGTTTAAAAGGTCCTATTTCTATAAGTGTAGGACATTCTGAGATAGATGCTGGGGTCTAGGGATTCAGTACGTGGGTTACAGCGAGTGAAGGAGAGCACAGTTCAGCCTGTTACATTAAGGACTGGGAGAAACCTTCCAAGTCAACCTCTGCGTGTCAAGGAAAATGCATTCCTATGTTATAAGCAAATACAAATTGTTCTGTCCACATGCATAGGAACACAGAGCAGGGACTGGGCAGGTTGCCCTGGACCAGTCTCTTCCTCTGATGGAAGTGGAGACAGTATGTCCCAGACCAGGCTTAAGGAACCCATGAGAGAACACCTGCAGAGTCTTGTATATGCTACAGGATCAGAGTGTTAGCTCACTGGGACATAATATGGATAAAACAATGTCAAACTAATTACAAGAGCTAAACCAGCCCCTGCAGATGTGAGATGCAAAAATGAGTGAATTTTGCAATTTCTGGCTCAACTTTTAAAGGAAACTATGGACATAAATAAAATGTCTTCCAAAAGTTTAGACTGGGACCTCTTTGAAACATTTCAAATTTCATTTGGCCTTTTCCTCTTGGATACAGGGAAGTGCCAGTGAATCCACCTTGGTGGCCCTACTGGCTGCTCGGACTAAAGTTATCCGCCAGCTGCAGGCAGCCTCCCCAGAGCTGACACAAGCTGCTATCATGGAAAAGCTGGTTGCTTACACTTCTGATCAGGTGAGTGTGCTGGTGTGGGCATTGGCCCAACCCCCAACAGCCCCCACCTCCCACCCCCACCCTCCACCGCAGAGCTGAATCCAAGGAACAGTTAGCATCATGTCAAATCTAAAAGCTGTTCCTCAGGGATCATAAAGCAGAGAAACTCCTTAGTCTATCGTGGGAGCTTGATAGATCTAGTCAGAAATAAAATACACATACTGAGAGCCTCCGCAACTGGCTGGAAACCATCTCTGTAGTGTGGAACTGCTCAGTGCCCCTGTGGCCTGCCTTTAAGGCTCCACTGTGGAAAAATTGGAAGGGAGACTCCAACCCAATGCCAAATCCTAGCTTTGTAAATCATGTACATTCTCAAAGCCTACTTTTCTTTCTTTCTTTTTTTTTTTTTTCCAAAAAGGATAAAAAACATCATGCCTGCTGTAAGCACTCAGTCCAGCTTGTGGCTTGAGAGGACTGACTTAGAGTTCATTATAATGTTCATAAAACCCTACAAATAGAAGAAAATAAAAATTTAGTAGTTTTAGCTCATTTATTGTATTTACTTGACTCTTTGATTGATCAACTATTTCTATTGTTTCTTTTTCTTTATTTTATCTTGTTAGGTTTTTTTTGAAGGGTAGGTGGGGTCAGAGGTTGAAATGGGTTTTCTCTGTGTAGCCCTGGCTGTCCTGGAACTCTGTAGACCAGGCTGACCTCAAACGCAGAGATCTGCCTACCTCTGCCTCCCAAGCGCTGGGATTAAAGGAGTATGCTGCCACCACCCAGTGTATTCTTTTATCACACAGTCCTGTTTGTCTCCTTTGGTGTGCAAATTGCTATATGCTTGAATCTACATGTATTCAAAATCACACAAGTGAATGAAAAACTTAATCGATGTAGAACCAATACTCTCTCTGGCAGTATTTGGTTCGTTAGACTGGAAGGCAAGATTCTAGGATGGAAACAAGTCCAGGAAAGGGGTGCTTTCAAAAAGGAGGAGGGGAAGATATCAATTCTACCACCTTCTTGGGGCATCAAGAGCCCAAAGCAAGTGCTCTGTAGAACCTGTGACTCAGATTCCATTCGTGACTTACTACTCTCTCTTGTTGCAGGCACACTCCTCTGTAGAAAGAGCTGGATTAATTGGTGGAATAAAGCTAAAAGCAGTCCCTTCGGATGGTAACTTTTCCATGAGAGCTTCTGCCCTTCAGGAGGCCCTGGAGCGGGACAAGGCAGCTGGCCTGATTCCATTCTTTGTAAGTCCAATGCTCAATGGAGATGGCATTGTGGGGTCCTCTGGGTCCTGTCTGGGGCCTGGGGTAGAGTTTGAGGGGTGTGTTTCTGGGAAGAGGTAGTCATTGTCTTCTCTTGTAGTGGCTTGAATGAGAAATGTGGTTCCCCCCCCCCCCCAGTTAGGCATTTGACCACTTGGTTCCTAGGTGTTGGCACCATTTGGGGAGCTTAAGGTGGTACAGCTTTTCACTTGGAGTGAGCTTTGAGGGGGAAAAAAGAGTCTTGCACCATTTCAATTCACTCTTTCATCACACTCAGCACTCAAGATTCGAGCGAGTTCTTATCTTCCTGCCCCTCCTGCAAAGCCCGTTGCCTACTGTCATGCAGCCCCTGCCATTTAGGACACTAACCTTCTGCAACAGGAAGTCAGATACACTCTTCTTTCTTTGACTTGGTCATGGTGTTCTAGCACACCAACAGAAAAGTAACTAAGATACTCTTCTCCAAATGATGCCTCAAAACTTATAGTCACACAGGCAGCCCTGGTCAAAATCAGTGGGTCACAAGACAAAACAAAATGAATGTAAGAAAGACTTGTAAAGAGGAAGGTGAGATGTCAAGGGTAGAAAGGAGAGATAGGAGGGAATGGGGTATGAGAGTAACCAGAATGGGGCTGGAGAGATGGCTCAGCCGTTAAAGGCTAGGCTCACAACCAAAAATATAAGAGAGTAACCAGAATGGTTATAACATGTATGAAAATGCCAAGGAATAAAATTATAGTTTTAAGAAGAATAACTACAGGCTTTCCTGCCTGGGTTTGTTGCTCTCAGCAGATGCTAAGGTTGATTCATTTGTGTGAGGCTTAGGAGAAGGCAGTAATTTTTTTCCCTCCAAGGTAAAAATATCTAACAAGCCAAATGGCACGCAGGCTCTTTTGTGCCTAGAACTGCATTCTAGTGGGGGATGCACCTGGAGTCTGGGAATTGTCATGTTTCTGACATAGCCACAGCAGTATGTTCTGCCTGGGACTAATATGTCATGTTTGAAGCAATTAGAGTGTCATGACTGTGGCTCTGTGGATATTCTGTCTGGCTACACAGTATTACCCAAGGGAGCTTTAGGAATGCGGACTCTGGGCCCCTTTTCTGTAGAATTTTGGAAGCATGACCACTGGTAGAACCAGGCACATTAAATAGCAAGAGTCTAGTGTACATCTGGGTTTGAAAAAGATGTTTTAAAAAATCTCTTTTAACCCTTTTATTTTTCAGTGTTGTGGATAGAACCCAGGGCTCACAGGAGTAGCCTTAACACCTTGGGTAGGGTACCAGCATCCAAACCTTTCTAGTAGTAGTAGTAGTAGTAGTAGTAGTAGTATTGGTGGTGGTAAACCTCTGGGATAGCAACTTTCCATGTGGCTTTTAAAAACACTCCCTAGAGCCTGGTCTACAAAGTGAGTTCCAAGACAGCCAGGGCTACACAGAGAAACCCTGTCTCGAATATCCAAAAAACAAAACAAAACAAAACAAAACACCACTCCCCAGTGTCAAGTTATCCCTCCCTCGGCTCCTGCTTTACCCCACACACGCTCTCTCTCTCCCCACCATGGAATCCTTCCATTATTCCTGCTCCATTATTCTGTCTACTTTCACAGCACATGTGTTCTACTATCCTCTCATCCTTAAGATCCTTATTTCTCCCTCTCTCCTATAGTGGCCCCTTTCTACCATCCTGGCTTCTAGAAGTACTTCAAGGTAAACACACAAATCTAAAGATGGCAGCTAGGGTCCACATATGGAAGATAAAATGTGCTATTAGTCGTTCTGGGTCTGAGTTATCTGACTGCATCCACTTGACTGCGAATTTTGATTTTCATTAGAGTGGAATAAAATTCTATCGTGTGTATAAACCACATCTTCATTGTTGATGTGATAGCAAATAGATAGCTTATTTTATTTCCTCACTATTGTGAATAGAGCAGCCATGAATATGGATGAGCAGTTATCTCTGTGTGTGTATATGAATATATATTCTCTTTAAATACAAGACTATATATTATATATGTATACATAAAACTATATATATATGTATATATACAAATATATATTCTCTGTATATAGAAGACTATATATTATATATTTGTATATATAAGAATATACATCTCCGTGTATATATGACTCTGCAGCTATAATAGGATACAGCTACAGTCCTTTGGGTATATGTCCTAGAGTGATATAGCTAGGTCACAAGGTAATTCTCCTCGATTTTAGAGTACGCTTCACACTGATTTCCATGGTGGCTGCACCAGTCTGTACTCCAATCAACAGTGAGTGTTCCTGTTTTCTCACTCCCTCAAAAGCATCTAGGGTCATTTGCTTTCTTGATCTTGGCTATTGTGGCTGGGTTAAAGTAAAATACCAGTGTAGTTTTAATTTGCATTTCCCTGGTGGCTAAGGATATTTCTTGGACATTTGTATTTCTTCATTTGAGAACTGTCTGTTCAGTGTTCAGCCCATTTTTAATAGGGTGTGTTTTCTTGATAATTGGGTTTTTTAGTCCCTTGTATATTCTAGACACTGGTCCTCTGTCAGATGCATAGCTGGCAAGGACTTTCTCATATTCTCTATGCTGCCCCTTTACTCGGGTTCCAGTGGAGCATGGAATCTTTTTAATTTCATGCTTGCCGGTTTGTCGACTGTTGGCTTTGTTTCCTGTACACCTGAGTCTATATCCTGAACTGGGCCTCTCATTGTCCCCTCTAGATATTTTGGGTATAGCATTGAGGTCTTTGGTGCATTTAAAATCGATCTCTTTGGAAGGTATAAAGTAAGAATAAAATTGCTAGATAAGATGGTACTCATAGCCATCTGATTTGGACAAAACCTACCCTGGAGAAAAGACCACATCTTCAACGAATGGTGCTGGAATATCTGGAAGTCTCAGTTCTTGATGAAGGGTGGCTTGCTGTTAGGAAATGCTCTCTTTTTCTCTAGCCCTTTATGTTTATCTAGGAACACCCCAGGTGAGCAGTTCATGACTGTTGCTCTTTTTAACTTTTTTTTTTTTTTTTTAAGATTTGGTTTTAAACCCACTGTAACAATTGTTACCCAAGTTCTCCATTTATACGCAAGCTAATTGCTCATAGTTTTAAATGTTATCTACCATTTGGGTATTTATTTTCTGTTTGGCCCACTTCTTATATATATATATTTTTTCTTATACTTGATTTTTTTAAAGTCGTTTTTATATTTTTCCATTCTCCTCATTTTATCTTGTTATTTTTTTATTACAGGTCCCCAACACCTTTTATGTGATTATTTCATTTAAATCTACATGTATTTAAACTCTACTAGGCATTGCAATGTTACAAGAGCAACATAAATCTAGACAACTCTACAATATCTGTTTCATCAACATTCACTTATTATATATATATTTATTTTCTTCTATGTGAAAACATTTAGAATTTATCTTAGTGAATAGACAGGGTGGTCTGCTAGTTTTATTTCTATGAGACCATCTTTACTTTCCGTTTACTTTTGAAAGACATTTTTCAGACCTAAAGACAGAAGGGTGCTTTTGGGTTTGTTTCTTTGTTGTTGTTGTTTTTGTTTGTTTGTTTTGTTTTGTTTTTGTTTGTTTTTATTTTTAAAAGATTTTCATTTTCTTTTTCATTTTGCTGCATATGCTCTCAGCATCATTTGCTTGTAGTGTCCCTGGAGGCCAAGGTCATTTGTTCTAGATGGTTGTGAGTCTTCATGTGGAAGCTAGGAATCAAACCCCAAACCTCTAGGAGAATAGTCACTGCTCTTAAAGACGTAGCCGTCTCTCAAGCCCCCATTTGTTTTGTATTTTGAGCTCGCAGTTCAAGTGCAATGCATCAAGAGTATTGACTGCAGGCACACTCAGGTTCAGATTGGTTTCTCCACGTTTGGCAGCCCAGATGTCCCTTGAGGAGTGTGGTCTTGCCTTCAATTACAATGAGTTAGCACAATCAAGACAACCCCCGACAGGCATTCCCAGAAGCCTATCTGCAGGTGATTCCAGATCCTACCAAGTTGAGGATTGACACTAAATATCACAGCTGAGCATAAATGCTAAGGAGGAAGCCTATACCTGTTCATGGACTTTCCTCTATGATTTCTGGTGAGATGTCAGTTGTCAGTGTTGTTGCTGTCTGCATTGAGATAATGAGGAAAGTGACTTTTTTCTTCCCAATCGTATTTGTCTTTTCCTCTTCACTTTTGGGCAGTTTCACCATGACACAAAGTTGTTTATACTTACTCTATTTCCAATCCATGGGAATAAGGTGGAATCTAATATCAGTCAATCTGTTCCTCTCTCCTTTCATTCTGGAGCTATGGTTACATGCAGTTACATCTTTCTACTGAATGTCAGGTACCTCATAGACTCACTTCCATGCTTTGAGTCTTTAAAAAAGAAATATATAGTTCAGTCTGACCTACTCATATTTTTCCAATGTTCTCTTTAGCTTGCCTAGTTAACTCATGAAAACTATCATTTTAATTATAAATATTAAATTTTTTAACTTTTAATTTTGAAACAATTGTGGGTTCATTAAAATTAGCAGGGGCTGGAGAACTGGTACATTGATTAAGAACATGTATTGGTCTTGTAGAAGACACAAGTTTAGTTCCCAACACCTGTGTCAGGTGGCCCATAGCTGCTTATAACTCCAGGAAAATCAAATGGCTCTGGCCTCTGTGAGTACCTGCACTCATATGTACATACCCATACACAGACACAAGCACATTATTTAAAATAATAAAAGAAAAATCTTCTTAAGATTACAAAATTAAAACAAAGGCATCCTATACCTTCCACTTTCACACCCAAATGTTACGGCTAATATAGCTGCGGTATATAATGTTACAACCAGGAAATTGGCACTGGCTTACTGCGCTTGTACAGTTCTGTCTTTTTTTTTTTTTTTTTTTTTTTTTTTTTTTTTTTTTTTTTTTTTTTTTTTTTTTTTTTTTTTTTTTTTTTTTTTTTTTTTTTTTTTTTTAGATTTATTTTATTTATTATATGTAAGTACACTGTAGCTGTCCTCAGACACTCCAGAAGAGGGAGCCAGATCTCGTTATGGATGGTTGTGAGCCACCATGTGGATGCTGGGATTTGAACTTATCACCTTCGGAAGAGCAGTCGGGTGCTCTTACCCGCTGAGCCATCTCACCAGCCCCAGTTCTGTCTTTATAGTTATAGAATCCTCTAACTACTCTCTGAGTTAAAACTCTGAAATGTTTTGGATGAAATGAGAGGATCCGCTTCTCTGCTGCTCCTTCCTTTAATCTCACCTTGTCTCCCGTTATCCTCATAATCTGTTCCGGGTTCTAAGTCTCCGTTGATACTGGGGATGTTATGCAAATGGGTCACATAGTCCATGAAAAGTTCAGAAGGGCATCTTTTCACTCATTTTTGTGCCTTTACCATCCATCTAGGTCCTTTTGGCTGTTCTACCACAGATTTGGTACCAAACTGTGTAGCTCACTACTTGTTCATCCACCACCTAGTGAGAAATACTTTAGTTGCTCCCATTTTCCACCCATGAACATACAGCATCTGTGAACATTAATGCACATATATTTGTATAGAGAAGTAGTTCCATTTCTTTGGGATACTTTTTATAAGAAATTAATAGTCTGTCTTGTCGTTCCACTATTCAGCTTGAAGAATTCAGGGTCTTTGGCTTCCTCACAAGCATTTGGTGTTTTCATTATTCTTGGTTGTAGTTCTATGGATAGGGGTATAATAACATCTCCTAGGGACATAATAATCATTTCTCTGGTGACTAACAATGTTAAATATCTTTTCATGTGGATATTCGCCATCCACTCACTTTTAGTAAAATGTGAAATCATTTTTTAAGTGTGTGCATGTGCATGTGTGTGTATGTGTGTGTGAACAGGTGCCTTCAAAGTCCAGAAGAAGGTACTGGATCCCTTTAGAGCTACAGTTAGTTACAAGTGGCTGTGAGCTGCCCCATAATGGTTCCTAGAAACTGAAATTAGAGCCTCTGCAAAACCAGTATGTGCTCTTAGACACTGGCCATCTTTCCAGCTCCTGTGTTGATTTTTTAATTTTAAAAAATTTTAAATAATTGTTTTTATGAATTCCCTGAGAATTTTGTACAATGCATTTTGATAATATCCACCCCCAATTCCTCTCCCCAATTATTTTCAGAAATTACTCACGTCTCTCTACCCACTCACTAACCCGTGTCTGTTGTTTTCTTTTTAAAATTATTATTATCTTTTAAATAACCCACTGAGTCTGTTTTGCATTGCCCAGATAGTCATGGTGGTGAGACCATCCAGTGGAGCACAGTCGACATACCAGGGGCCGCGCCCTTAAGGAAAGCCGACTCTCCCTCCTCCGGCAGTCATCAATGTCAACCCTGGGTTGATTTTTTTTTTTTTTTTTTTTTTTTTTTGTAACAGATTGATTTTGTTAGAGCAGTTTTGGGTTGCTGCCTTGACAGAATACCTAACAGAAATAATTCAAGGAGGAAGGAATTACTCTGGCTCCTGGTTTAAGGAACACAGGCTATCAAATGGCATCAGGGGCTGTTTGGAGGGCAGTTGGAATGTGAAGCAGCTGTTAAATCACATTAGCAGTCAAAACCGGAGAGCTGAGGCTAGCGGGAGCCAGCCAAGAGCCCATAAGGCCTGCCCCACAATGACCCACTTCCCCTAGCTAGGCCCCATGTCCCAAAGAGCCTGCAACCTTCTAAAGCCATCCCCACCATCTGTGCGAGTGTTGAAATACATGAGCCTGTGAGGGACATTCCACATTCAAGTCACAGTGCAGGCTCGCAGATTAAAAAATAGAACTGAAAGTTTCCATGCTGACTTGCATGTTTCCCAAATGTCTTCTCACAGTCTGTAGCCTGTTGTTCTAGTCTCCGAATTTGGGCCTTTTGTCTTTGGTGAGACAGATATCTAATTTTAGTGAGGTGCAATTTATCCATTCCTTCCACAGACCAGACCTTTGGTGTTACACATAAAAGTTTATTAGACAGTACAACGCAAAAAGACCTTTCCCCCCTTGGAGTAGTGCTAAATACTATTAAAACAAAACAAAACAAAACAAAACACAACACTATCAGTGTTAACAAAACAGTCTTTAAGTACTCTTTGTTATGTCCCTTTTCTCATAATCAAACATGCAGAAGAATGGCCCAGTTTGATTCCCTAATTAGCAGTGTTAGATTCTCTCTTGCTGCCTTAGCTGCAACAGAACTGTCAAATCAAAAAGTCAACTACCTTTATGCCAGTGCCAACCATTGAGAACAATTAGTTCACAGACACCCTGTGAAGACTAAAGACTGCCATAGTTGATTGCCCCACCTAACTGAAGAGTATAGCTTCTTCAGTCAGTCAGTCCGTGCTGTTTGAAACAGTTAATGCCAGCCTATTTGTTCTCTCAGGCTTCCATAAACGATATCTATATAACTCGGTTACCATTTCCACATAAGACAAAATGAAACCACCACACTGGCCTAGTAAAGAAACTGCTCTGACTGGTGGTAAAGAGACAAGGCTGTGATTGATCCAAAAACAGGTCTCAGTAGTGGTGCTAAGAAGCAAGGCCGTATTGCTTCAAAACCAATGGCAGTTTCTGCCTTAACGCCTCTTCTCAGGTTGTACTCTCCGGCTTCCCAGGCTCACCAAGTCTATCAGCCTCGATGCTTTCTACTGTGTTGCCTTCCCTGGTGTGGCCACATTAGGCCTAATAAAGGGCTCTCCCCAGTGGTCTTTCCTTTTAGTAGTTAGGCTGAGCAACAGAAAGAGCAGAGCTGCCAGGATGGCCAAGGCGGCCGAGTGGCAGAGGCAGCAACAGCTGAGCAAGTTGGCAGGCTGGGCGGTGAGGGAGGCAAGGCAGCTGCTTGACAGCTGAAGAAGAATCGAATGAACGGTCTGAGAGCTGCTAGGGTGGGACGCGAAAGACTGAAGAACAGAGACAATTTTAGTGAGGTGCAATTTATCCGTTTCTTCCACGGATCAGACCTTTGGTGTCACACATAAAAGTTTATTAGCCATTCCAGCGCAAAGGACCTTTCCCTCCTTGGAGTAGTGCTAAACCCCATTAAAACAAAACAAAACAGAAAACAACGCTCTCGGTGTTAATGAAACAGTCTTTAAGTGCTCTTTGTGATGTAGTGGATAGCTGAGACCAAAAAAGAAGAAAAGGGCATAAGGTGTCAGAAAAGAAAAACTGCAGGCCCTGCTTGCCAGAGGAATTCCAGAGAACTAACTGTCAGATCGTTAGGACCAAGGGCCTCAGAGGCCCCGGGGCTAGCACGGAACATTGGCCCGAGTGTGGGGTTCAGGAATCCCAACTTCCTTGGGCTACACAAGATTTGTGACCCTTGGCGGCTGTCAAGAGCTGAGAAATCCTTATACTCCTGCTGCCCACAAACTTCAACCCTAATTACAAGCAAGGGCTGAAAAATCCCAGCTTTCTAGGCTTACACAAGAGCTGTAGCACGTACAGGGCTTAGAGTCCCAATATGAAAGGCATGCATGAAGACTGTAACACTAGAAGGTCCCACCTGCTGTTGCTCCCACCTGCTCTCTGCCGTCACTCGGGGCTGCAAAACACCGAGGGAAACAAAGGGGCCCACAACTCGAAGGTTGTCTCCTTGGCTACACATTATTTCTGTATAAACAGAACAAAAGGACTCCAGCCAACTGATTCAACACCATGACCAGATAGATTTTCCTCAGTGTTACATTTTAGGCGCTTTGTAGCTTCCTATGCTATACTTACATCTATAATCTATTTTCAGCAGAGTTTTGTGAAAGGAGTAAAATATGTTTAGAGTCCTTTAAGGGTGTGCATATGTGAGTCTTGTGATGGGCCGTTGTTCCAGAGTGGTCTGTTGAAAGACTATACTTCCTCTATTAAACAACCATTTCTCCTCCTTTAGCCACTGCCTGGCTTACGTGTAGACCTATTTCTGGACCATTGGTCTGTTGTTGTTTTGTGTTTTTTGTTTTTTTCCTGTTTCTTTTTTTTAAAGATTTATTTATTTATTATATGTAAGTACACTGCAGCTGTCTTCAGACACTCCAGAAGAGGGCATCAGATTTTTGTTATGGATGGTTGTGAGCCACCATGTGGTTGCTGGGATTTGAACTCAGGACCTTTGGAAGAGCAGTTGGCGCTCTTAACCACTGAGCCATCTCGCCAGCCCTTTTTTCCTGTTTCTTTCTTTGTTTCTTTTTAAAGATTTGTTTGTTTTATGTATATAAGTACACTGTCCCTGTCTTCAGACACACCAGAAGGGGGCATCGGATCCCATTACAGATGGTTGTGAGCCATTATGTGGTTTCTGGGAATTGAACTCAGGAACTCTGGAAGAACAGTCAGCGTTCTGAACCGCTGGGCCATTTCTCCAGCCATTTCTTGCTGTCTAAGACCACGCTGTCTTGGTTATTTCAGATTCATTTGCTATTATCTACCATGAGACTCATGGCTAATATCAAATTGAGAAAGTTTTGTATAATCCTGTTTGCCTAGAGGTAACTTTGCTTCAGATCATATATAATGATACATTTTTTAAAAGATTTATTAATTATATGTAAGTACACTGTAGCTGTCTTCAGACATACCAGAAGAGGGAATCAGACCTCATTACGGATGGTTGTGAGCCACCATGTGGTTCCTGGGATTTGAACTCAGGACCTTTGGAAGAGCAGTCAGTGCTCTTAACCCCTAAGCCATCTCTCTAACCCCTGATACATTTTCTTTAGCCAGATGATATTTGTTTTCGAACATTCAACCAGCTGTCTGAAGTAAAGCACACTTGGTTGTAGTATATAATTCTTTTCATACTGTTGGATTAATTTTGCAAGTATTTTATGAAAGATTTTTACATCTATGTTTATGATACTCGGCTATCATAGCCTTTCCTGAAGTTCCTGTCTAGGTTAGGTATGGTGGTAATGTTAGTATCATAGATGAGCTATGGTATTTCATGTTTCTTTCTGAAATGTTCAGTGAAACAACTGAGGAGTCCAGCTGAGAGTGGTACTTTTTTGTTGTTGTTGTTGTTTGTTTGTTTGTTTGTTTGTTTTTGAGACAGGGTTTCTCTGTGTAGCCCTGGCTGTCCTGGAACTCACTCTGTAGAGCAGGTTGGCCTCGAACTCAGAAATCCGCCTGCCTCTGCCTCCCAAGTGCTGGGATTAAAGGCATGCACCACCACTGCCCAGCAAGAATGGTAATTTTTAATTTTGAAAATTACTGATTACTCACACAATTTCAATAGCTGCATCTCTACTGAGATTATGCATTTATCTTTCTGTAAGATTTACTTTGCTCTTGTTTCTCCCTTGCTCTTTCTCTGCTTCTCTTTCCCCCTTTCTCCCCATTCCCTTTCCCCCTCTCTTTCCATGTCTTCATGGCCACTCTCTACTCCTCTACATTTCTACTTCTCTACTCTCTCTCTCTCTCTCTCTCTCTCTCTCTCTCTCTGCCTTTTTCTGTCTCTACTACCCTCTTAACTCCCCTCCCCATGTGCTGAATAAACTCTATTCTAGGGCTGGAGAGATGGCTCAGTGGTTTAGAGCACTGACTGCTCTTCCAAAGGTCCTGAGTTCAGATCCCAGCAACCACACGGTGGCTCACAACCATCTGTAATGAGATCTGACGCCCTCTTCTGGTGCATCTGAGGACAGCTACAGTGTACTTGGATATAATAATAAATAAATCTTTTTTTAAAATCCTCTATTCT